>PVIR01000677.1:0-157970 GCA_004026965.1 Petromus typicus | reverse complement strand
ATGCTTCAGTTTTTAGAAAGAAAGGATTATAATCAGGGTAGAAATGAATATTGGAACCCTGACATTTTGCACATTGCTCTGTGGAAAGAGAAGACTGAAGAATCAAATTCTGGATGTCCAAATGTGCTCAGAGTACCAACATGTCTTCCTTCCTACTTAAATATTCTCCAGGACATTGTACACATTTGACAAAAAGCTATTGTTAAAAAAAAAAAAAAAAACCTCCAGCAGAATGCTCTTGGAATGGGGGAGGGGGTAAGGTTACATAAATCCTGGAAATTCACTTTTTTGTAAATGATCATATCTGTACTTTTTGATTTACTGAAGGTTCATTCTAACATATACAGATAAAAAATAAAATAAGGGTATGTGAGGCCTTGTTGTCTGTATAAAGCAAGGTCATGAAAAATTCTAAGAAAACATACACAAATAAACCCTGAAAACAAGTAAAATTAAACAAAATTTCAAAGAATGTATTACTATTTACCAAAAAGTCAGAATTGGTTGTACATTTAAGAAGTAAGACTTAATTATCATACAGATAGATGTCTTTTATAAGTGAATCTTTGGGTGAGGTACATATATTCTTTCCTGAGCGATGGTTTTCCAAATTGTAATTCAGCTGCATCTTGCAACACATGAAACTTCTTAGATGAAAATTCTTGGGCTTTACTCCAAACCTAGTGGATCAAAACTTGAGGGACAGGGTCAGTGATCTATTTTAATAAGACCTCTAGGTGATTCTGAGATAAGATAAATACTTTCCTGCTTTGCTAGAACCACAAAATTTGAATTTCCAGAAATCATTACATTCTAAATATAATACTACTCTATTGGAATTTCTGTTTATAATAATTTAGATAATTGCTTAGACACTGAATCAAATAGCCTAGTGAAAATATATGTTGCTTTCAGGTATTTATATGTGTTCTTTATTGACCTCCTACCTCATTTCTCCTTTCAAGGTTTCATTGTTTGAAATTTTGCATATTGGTTTTTATATGTGTATATATAATGTGTATATATAATGTTTGTAGGTTCTATTCCATTTGTAGTTAGGGAAGTAAATAGCTAGATTCTGAAGGCCTTGATTTTTCTCTTGTGTAAATAAAGAGATGGAACTTGAATTTGAAGTACTTTACATTTTTTAAGCTATGTATGTTATGAAATTGCTGTATATTTTCTCTCTCTAATACTCTGTGTTCGTGAATACTGGCTCTCTTCTGTTGCTGTTTGTACTTCAGGATATTTGAGAGTTCCTACATAGACACACACTTTGCTGGAAATGAATATATAACAGATGTTGCCTACTTTACTAAAAATAGTTAAGAGGACAGAGCATTTGTTAAACATCATGATATATGAATTATAATTTTATGTCATTTCAAAATACAATCATATTCATAATGTAATTTGAGATTCCCAATTTATTATAAACACAAAGAGTGACTACTGTTTTTTTTTTCCAACTTCAACCCAACACAGGCCTTCACTCTGACTAGATTAGTTGCTCACTGTCATATAAATGTCTTATTTATTCTTGACTTATACACTTCCCTACAGAGTTGGTTTCTACCAGGAGTGCCTTCCTTTCTACAACTTCTGTTCCTGTCCTTTTCATGGTGATCCTCTACATCCTTTCAGCGAGGGGATTATCATTCTTTCCGTTGTTGTGTTGCAGTGCCTGGTAGATTGCCTGTCATGTAGATTGTATTTAATACACGATCATGGCACAGATTAATTAATACCTCCTGAGTTATTTTTCTTTTTTTTTTTTTGAGACAGGGTCTCGCTTTGTGGTTCAGTTCAGGCTGGCCCTCAGCTCAGCCTCAAACTCACATCACAATCCTCCTGCCTCTGCCTCCCGAGTGCTGGGATTACAGGCGTGAGCCACCACGCCCGGCACTGTGCTATGTGGTACTGGTTGCTGCTGGGTGTGGGTCTCCACACCCAGTATTGTTATGTGGTTACCGGGGAATCAAACCCGGGTCCTTGCGCTTGCAAGACAGGCGCCGGAACCACTGAGCTAACTCCCCGGCCCCTGAGTTATTTTTCTTGTTCATCAAGCTCCTTGTTCATTGTGCATCTCAGCAAATAATTGAGTGATGTTGACTAATTCATGGTAAACTTTAATTTTCCCTGACTTTTATTAAATACAGCATTAATTGCCTTTTATTTTGTAGCTGAAAATGGGTTGACTATCATTTTTATGGCTTTTATATCACAGCATAAATATTTATCTACTCAAGTGACAAAGCCCTCAAATAGTCTGGGGTAACAAATTTGATTATTATTCTTCTAGACTCTTTTTTTTTTTCTTAAGGTGTTTTGAGACAGGGTCTTGCTTTGTGGTTCAGGCTGGCCTTGAGCTCCGCCTCCAACTCACATCACAGCAAACCTCCTGCCTCTGCCTCCCAAGTGCTGGGATTACAGGCGTGAGCCACCACGCCAGGCACTGTGGTATGTGGTACTGGTTGCCGCTGTCGTGAATCTCCATGCCCAGTACTGTTATGTGGTTACCGGGGATCGAACCTGGGTCCTTGAGCTTCCAAGACAGGCACCGGAACCACTGAGCTATATCCCCGGCCCTATTCTTCTAGACTCTTGCAGCTGCTTCTACCTCGTTGTAGAACCCAGTGTATTTGTGTTGGACCCTGTGTGAAAGAAGTGCTGAATGGGACTCATTTTAAGATCCTTCTATGATGGGCACCTGGTTAGCTTGATGTTCCTTTCTCTTCTCACATGACTGAGATAATCCCCTTGTGACTGTCCTGATGACTAGGGCCTGATTTGACTCCTCCTCCCAGCAAGTCTCCCTCACAGGGCTGCAGGGCTGCAACTGGCCCTGCATCCCCACCCCAGGGCCCACCCAGCTCCCTTCTGGCTCCTAAGGCAGCGGCTGCTCTGCCACCCTTTTCTTCAGATAAGCATGGCTTGGAAATGCTATCTTTAGAGATGATGAGTTTTTGTTTGGAAAGAATTATGACTAGTATAAAGCCCACATATGCTAACAAGCCATAGAGTGCAAAATAATTATTGAAAGCAATTTGAGAGAAAAGTGGAAAATCATCTGAAGAAAAAACAAAATTGTTCCCAAAGCTTTTGTCCAATATTTTGCTGTTAGATTGAATGGTAAGGTTTCATTTTCTATCACCAGGTAATCTAAACATTGAGGGCACTGTTGTCTCCAGTTGTTTTGATTTTGTTTTGCATTTTTCTTAATATTAAACTTTCATGACTTCTTGAAATTTCATTCTAAACTGTCCAGAAAAGATACCAACTAACAGGCTTGAATTTTCAGTAGAAAACTGAGGGCAGATTTACCTTTTGTTTATATCTTGATTTTATTTTATAGCTTTTGGAATTACTGCATATCTTTTCTTTATGTTTTTTCATATGCATTAAGGTAATGTCTTCATTACAAAAAGTAATCTTTTCTATCTGAAAGGACATATATGCTTTGCTCATAGCTTTCAGACTATACATACATGTTTGTATAATTTTTATGTACATATTACATTCCATAAATTCCATAATCACAATTGCTAAGCATGCCTAATTTTAGGCTTAAATGGAAAATTTTAAACTAATAGTAGTGTATATTCACCTTGAATTGTGTCTGATAGGACTGCTGAATGATAGAGAGTAGGCATAAAATGCAGGTAATATAATACACCTTTTAGATCTTATGAGGAATGTTTTACTTTAAATGTCAAAAAAAGAATAGAATTAGTTTCTGAAATACTAAGGGGGTGCCATTGGCATGATGGAGTATAAAATAACAAGGTTTTGCAGGGACTGTATAAGCAAAGGAGTAGCAAAGCTCACACAGTTTGCTGGACTCTTCCTGATTCCATAACACAGCCTGGGATGGAGATTCTGGTTGCCTGGTAGCCAAGGATCCTCAAGGGAGGGGCCAGCTTTGGCCAGCAGGTTTAAAATGCTTTGAGAGTGAAATGAAACCTACCCCCACATTGTGTTACATATTCATAGGTTAGCTGAAGAGGCACTAGAAAACACTCTGTCTCTTTAAATACATTGTGAGAAATATGGCACAGAACATTTAGACTATGTGGACGGCCAAGGTTTGAATGTAGGGGACCCCAGGACCAGCCTTGCGTGCCAAGCTAAATGGCATCAACCTAGGATCCTGTCTCTTTTAGCGGCTGGCTTAGAACGCAATGGAATGAATTCAGGCTGGCTGGTTTAGGTTAAACCGGTTAAACTGGTTTAGACCAGTTTATCTCTGTTAAAACGCTGAAAAAGGGAAGGAGATGAACCTTCAGGGCTATTGTCTTTTTTTTTTTTTTTCTCACCAGTTTCCATTTGAGCAGAATCACCAAGATCTTTATGCTTATAAATGTTAAAACCTCCTTTCTGGAGTTAGAGTGAAAATTCCAAAAATTTTAAGTGTTCTAGGTAGTTCTTCAGGCTTGAGCAGTGCAAGTGGATACTTTGGAAAATAAATGCATTAAATAAAAACTATAATCTAGACTTTCTTTTGAGGTACGTGGGAAAGTTAAATGTTGACATCGTTTGAAAACTAAACCAGGATATTTTATTATGGTTGCTATCAATTATCTTCATCTCAAAGATGAGTTTAAAATGAGACATATGAATATCTAAAGCATTGTCACCATTTGGTGGAAGAGTTGAACACTGTCATTGTAGAAAGTCCGAGACATCAAACAAAAACCCAAGATGTATCTAAGTAGTGTTAAATTATTCTGTTTCTTCTTCCATCAAGACATACATGTGGGCCAGGGATGTTGCTCAGCAGTGCCAGTGCCGTGCCTGCCTGGAAAGCAGGAGGTCCAGAGTTTGATTCCCAGTACCACCCTTCTCCAAAAAGAAAACACACTTGTGTTTGATCCATACAGGAATGTATCTTCTACTGTCTCTTTCCAAGTCTCTAGAATAGTGTGGTTCTCAAAGTGTGATCAATGTCACCTAGAAATTTGTTAGAAATGTAGATATTGGGCTCAATGGTTCCTGCATCTGCCTGGCAAGTTCAAGGTCCCGAGTTGGATCTCGGGCAACCATATATCACAATGTTGGGCATGGTAGCTCAAGCCTGTAATCCTAGCACTTGGGAGGCAGAGGCAGGAGGATTGCTGTGAGTTCAAGACAAGTCTGGGCTACATAGTGAGTTTGGGCCCAGCCTGAACTACAAACATGAGACCTTGTCTCAAAGAAGAAGAAGAAGAAGGAGGAGGAGGAGAAGGAGAAGGAGAAGGAGAAGGAGAAGAAGAAGAAATGGTGTAGATATCAGTGCTCTCTCTAAACTACAGAATGAGAACTTCCAAATGTGGGCCACAGAAGTCTGCATTTTTAACAAGCTTTCTAGATTCTTTGTATAAAGTTTGAGAACCACTGCTGTGAATGCATCCTTCATCACTTTCAATTGGAGTATTCAGGGGATGCAAGTTCAACTTTATAACCACAAAATTGACTACATTACTCATATTTTTGTGCTTGTAAAATTTAGATTAATTTTTTTAAATTCTGTTGGAAATTAACTATATTTTACATTGAGTGACATGAAAGATATTGTCATTAGCATTTACGTTTCTTTGTGTTATAAGACTCTCATTAATTACTTATGTTCTTGGTCGCTGAGGCTTTATTGAAAAGACCTGTGCTAGCATTAATAAATGAAAACAAAGTGGAAGGTCCTGAGGTTAATGAGATAATGAAACATTAATCTGTGTTTCTTCTTTTATGTAAGTGGGAGATTCATCAGGTTCATTTTATACACTTTACATTGTTTTTCCAGGAAGAACAAAGTATGCTAGCTATGGAAGATGAGGGCACAGTACAACTCCCAATGGAAGGGCATTATAGGTAAGATTTAAAAACCCATCGGTATAAGTAGTAGGATGTGTTTGATATACACTGTTTTCTGTTTCATACTGTGCGGATCCTCAGAGAGGGTTGTTGATATTAAGTTAGAGTAGGGAGAAAAGTCTGAGGTAGGGGATTAGTTTACCAGGGATCCAGGACTAAATTCTGCAATAGAAACTATATGACTATACCCAAGTAGCACAAAAGGAAAGGTACTTCAAAGATAGAATCTGTTTCTTGGGTTAAAGAATTCAATCATGTCAGCCATTTTAGGACAGATTTATATTTAAGTATCTGTATTATATGTTATATTTATGTTTAAAATATGCTAATTTTTTCATACTTCATACTCAAAGATATAGCAAAGGAAAAGATTCCTGTAAATTATAATAAAACCTTTGCAAATATTTGCTCTACAATATGTATTCATTTTCTGTCTTGCCTTTCCTCTTTCATTCCTTCTTAATATAGTTTAGTTTTCTTGTTAAATTTTGTTTTAAGTGCTATTTAGTACCTAATTTTATGGTCCCAAAGTTCTGAGGAATAATTTATGGCTGTGCCAATAGAAAAGCAGAGGACAAGCACGCAGTTCTCGGCAGAGAATTTTCTCAGAAGGGAGGAATCTATCATAGTCTGAGAAGCAAAATACAAGAGAATATTTTGGATCTTCAGGATTTTTCTCTAGTCAGAGTCCCTAGAATTTTTAAATGTAATTACTTACCACCTAAGTGTGAGCACACACATGGAAGGCATGTGGCTTCTTCTCCAGCACCATCAGTCCTGCTGGTTAGTTTGCATCAGTGAGCTGGTCCCACGCGGCACTGTTCCGAGAGGGTATTCTAGCTAAGTGAGTTTAGAAAATGTTACATATTGCACTCCCATTCAGAAGTTCATGACATACACTGGCATATGAAATAATCTAAGTAATACAACATATTTAAAAAGTTTACTTTTGTTTCATCCAGACTTTTTAAAGTACTTTTACTCACATAACTCATTATCACGTAGTATTGTGAAAAACTTGTGTTCACATGATGTTGTTTTTGGAAATTAGTTGATCTCATGCTCTGAGTTACTAGAAAACTATCTAGGCAAATTAAAGGAATTAAAGAACGCATTTAAACATTGGGCAAGAGAGAAACCCATGATTTTATTCATCTGAATTGATGAATTTGTTACTGTCTTGTCAACAATTACTGATGCATTCACGTGAGGTCAGCTTTGGATCCCTGTTGACTTGCAGCACGATTGCTTCAAAACAGAATTATCCTTCCCACATTTAGTAAAAATGATATGATTTTCTCATTACTGAAACTTTATTTTACTTGCTCTGTGGTTAATTACTTCTGCCATTTGATTGTGCTTGTACCAGTAGGGGTTGTTTTGTGATATCCTGAGTACTACCTACAATTGGGATCATTTTAAAAGGTCCAAAAAAATTACCAAGATATTGTGGATTCCCCCAACCACATGAAAAGAGGTCTATCAAATACATAGGCTGTATTCATTGTTTCAAAATATAGTTGTTGACTAAGCTCCAAATGCTTGTCTCTGTCTGGCTCTTGGACGAGCAGCAGCAAACAAATGATCGAGAATCTCCTTGTCCTCATGACAGTTGTATTCAAGTAAAATAGAGGAAGGGAACAGGGCATAAGCAAAAGAACAACATATAATATAAAATAAATATTTCAGATGGTTAAAAAGTGCAATTAAAAACAAAAAGGAAATAAAAAGATGAGAATAGTATGGGGTTGGAAATAGTAGTTTTTAATAGAGTAATCAATCACCATGGACCTATCTCAGAAGATAACATTTGAATAAATCCAGGGAAGGTCTCCACCAAGTGAGGGAGCACTATTGGCAGAGGACAGAGCCGTGGGGCCACAATTAACCTGTAGTGCTCTAGAACAGTCAGGAGACATCGTGTTGTTATTGGAGAGGAGTGGGCAGGAGTGAAATGGTAAGAGGAGGGCAAGGCAGGGGACCAGTGGTCACAGAGCTGTGAGGCCATCAAAAGACTTAGTTTACACTGAGCCCTGTGATGCCACTGCAGGTGATGAGCAGAGAAGACAAGGGATCTGTGGTGAGATAGATGCTGGAAGCAAGAGTCTCAGCTCACGCACATGAGCCTCAGGCTCAGCAATGCATGTGTAGAATGTAACCTCTGCAGTGAATAAAGAAAATCACAGCCCAAATCCATATCTATACAACTAGAATATTTTCTTTACACTTTTCAGATTCTTAAATTATTGAGCTATTCAATACTTCTAAATTTTATTCATCAAGAATGTTGTACAGTAAGCAAAAATGTAAAAGTATATACAAGAAAATGTTCAGCCTGAAAGGGAAAAATCTTGTGACATATGCTAATACATAGTTGAACTTTGGAGACATTATGCTAAATCAAATAAGCCAATCCCTTAAAAGACAAATACTGTGTGAATCAGTTTATATGAGGCATTTATAGAGACACAAAGTAGAATGGTATTTGCTAGGGATTAGAAGTGAGTTACCATTTAATGGATATGTTTTTACAAGATGAGAAGAGTCCTAGAGATGAATGGTGGTAATGATTGTACATTATGAATACATTTAATAACACTTACTTAACATTTGAAAATTGTTAATATGGTAAATTTTATGTTATGCATATTTTACCACAATAAAAAGTCTAGGAAAGATATCTTATGTAAACATAATATTTTTCTATGTGTAGTTTCTAGCATTGAATAACTATAGTGCCTTATTTAATGTCTGTTATTTATTTTGGACAAACTCTTATACAGAGATGACCCATCTGTGATCAATATTTCTGATGAAATGTCAAAGACTGCTTTGTGGAGGAACCTTCTGAGTACTGCTGATAACACGAAAGATAAGGAGTCAAGCTTTCCTTCTAAAAGGTTTGAATTTTAAAATAATGAAGTTATACTAATTCCCATTCATCTTATGACACATAACCACTAGCAAAAGAATGATATTCATTTCCATCAAATTTAGGTTGAAAATATTTCTGAAATCTATTTTCAGAAGAAGGTAAAAATTATAAATTTTACAAATGCTTATATATTTTTAAATTTCTCCTTTTCAAATTAAAAGCTTTCTCCAAAACTATAACAGTGGGGGGGGGGGAATGGAGCTATAAATAAGTCCCAATGCATGACATTTTTGGATATTCATTTTAGCTTACTAATTTGCCATGCGATTTTATTGTATTCTTTCATCTTTCACTTCCCAGGACCCTCTGAGATTTCTGATCACATTTCCCACACCCTGTTTCCTTTTTAAAAACTGATTTAGAATGATGGTGATTTAATGTGCAGTATTTGTAGGCCTCTATTCTAAGATCCTGAGAGTCTTCCTTGACCCCTTACCCCCAAGACCTTCAGCTATAAAGTTCTATTCTTTTTACTTATCTATATGTAAAAAGATAAGCAAATTGTATAGTTTTGGATGCTCATTTTCAGTGTATGCTTAGGGAAGAGTGAGTCTGTAAATATGGACAGTTATCGTGGGATTTTTAATTTAATTTTTCAGAATTTATAAATAAGAATTTAAACTATATCATTCAGTCTTAAATGTTAATCTGAAAGAAAAGGAATTCTTGTTCTATGCTGGTATCTCTTCTTATTAGAAAGTGAGTGAGGCATTTAGGGCAACATAATTATTAAGTTTCTTTATTTTCATAACCTTAAATTAACTTTTTCTACTTAATTTTTATATTACATTTTTGTCATAAGCTCCCCTTCCTAATCACTCTAGAAGCTGATTTCCCCAAAGGTAAGACTCTCTTCATCAAAACTATCCCTTGGTTGCATTTCCTTATGTTAAATGGTGTCTTCCAGAAAACTGGTCAACCTATGTTCTGTGTGAGCTTTGAGGAAGCAAAAGACGTGGAGAGTCTTGGCTTGTACTGTCAGAGTTTAATGGTGTTAGTAAGTGGACCTGAAACTTCAGTTAGTTTATTTTCCCTCAGGAACTTATAGAAATGCACCATATATAAGTTTTAAAATTTCACAATACTGTACTTAGTAATGTCAAATTTCTAGATTGGAAAAAGAAAATTTGTCCCTTGAATTAGCAAATTTGAAGTCTAGGAACTTCCATTTATATTTCCATGGTGCAAAGAGACTTGACCTCAAGAGATAGAAATGAAAATATGGGCTATAGAGAAGAGGCTACATTGGAATTGGGGAATATATTTTTTGTTGCTGGTTTCTATCATCCCAAAATGGCATGCAGATGTAGAGACATCTCTATACCAAACAAAATCAACACGACCGTCAGTGCATACTCTTCATTCCATAGGCTGGGGAGTTGGTTCCCTTCGCTTCCCTTCCCATTCTCTGCTCTCCCCTCCCCTCCCTTTTCTTTCCTTTCAGACAGTCACCTAAAAGCCAATTTATCAGGCCTTGTTTCTCAAGACCTAAGTGGTTTTGATCTCTCAAGACCTAAACAGTCTTTGATGCATCCTCCTCAGTTATTTTTCATACTTTCCTTACTATGTCTCACATAAACCTAACTTTTTAAAACTGAAGTTTACAATAACAGTATATTTTCTAAATTTTTGTTGTCAAAAATTTTACTCAGTTTGACTCCAAACAAAATCTAAGAAACGATAGCAAACTCTGCCTTGTCTGTAGGATGTGTGTTTCCTACTCCAGTGAATACCGTATATGTATGTGCCAAGTTCCTTTGAAGCTTATTGAATAGACTGGTAGAGACAGGTGTCCCTATAACCACATTAGACTAGATGAACAACTGCTATATTTGATAAAATTGATACCCAAGGTCAATTCTTTGTCAGTGCTAGGAAAAGCAGCACTTAGTGTGCTGTATCTTAGTTATTGTATCTTTCCAATGCAATAATCTGTTGAACTCAGGAAAATCAGAATCCAAATTATAGAGAGCTAGAGATCATTTAGTACAAAATTCAATTACATTTGAGGAAATTAAGCATCAGAGAGATATCATTGGTGATGGGCTCTGTGCCACTCTTCTTTCCCTTTTCTGTCCATCCTGCCCCTGCACTCTCTGCCCCTTCTTCTCTCCTGCATCCTGTTTTTGGTCTGATTTCCTAGGCTTACCCACTGCCCGGCCTGCCCAGTGAACACTGTTTGTGACAATCACTCCAGTGCTAATGAAAATAAATAGCTTCATAGGTTTCTTAGCAGCAAGAACTTTAACTTCCTTATATTTTAAATTGTAACTCCTTAAGGACAAGTATAGTGCTATCTTGTATCCCTAGGTCTTTGCAGAGTATCTGGCATGTAAGAGATACACAGTATGATTATTATAATAACACAGAATGGCTACATAAAATATATTTGTTATAATGAAAGCCTAAAATTTCTTGCATCTCAAAAAAAAAATGAGTATAATAAGAAATCCACGGAGAGCCACACAGTAAGAACATTCAAAGTGATAGTACTTTCCATCTTGTACTTGGTCTGGTTATAAAACTCCTGCTTATGAATTTCACTAAAACCTATTCTAATATTCAAATCACTAACTTTAATGAGGATGGAATCCAAATTTCTTTGTTTTATAACAAAGAAAAACCCCACGATAGCTGAAGCATACCAGGAGGAAGCTAGTCTGTAGAGCAGGCTGGTATTCTGGATTTCTTTTTCTTCACTCCTTAATGACTAGTAGTGCCAGCAGAAACTCATGTGTTTATCAAAAGATTATGAAGCACTCCTACATCCCAAGTATTGTACACATCAGAAATGCACACTTACAGAGATCGAGGGCTCTGTCCCTCATAATCTCATATGGATGGAATCAGTTATTGTATCTTTCTGATGGAATTATCTGTTGAACTTGGGAAAAGCAGTATCCAAATTGTAGAGAGATAAGAGGCCATTTACCACAAAATTCAATTACATTTGAAGAAACCAAGCATCAGAGAGATTAAATAACTAGACCAAGGTCATACATTTCATCTTGAGCTTCTGGTACTTCCCGAGCCCAAGCCCTGGCTCCCTGAACTGGCCCATTCTGTCATCTCGCACTGGCTTTGTTGGAGGAAGAGGCTAAGAGCCGGCAAAGCCCAGAGAAGAGTTAATTTGGGAAACAGACGAGCAGGCACTTGTCACAGAAAGGGACTTAAAGTAAAAGAAAGTGAGTCATGCAGATAGAGGAGTTAAAAATACAGAGTTAGGGCTCTCAACACATCATGTGCACACTGTCATCTCCTCTCACGGAAAGAGAAAAGAAAAGGGAAAAAGTGGCTTTGCTCTGACCTGTAAAGAGTATGTGCTGAGAAGTGTGGCGGCACACACCCGGGCGCCACAGACACCCGCTCACACCAGCTCTCAGCGCTGGCAGAGTGCCATAGATGGCAGAAGCTCCGCCACTTCTTACCTGATGGTGCCGGGTGGTGGTGACAACTGAGAAGGGCTGTTTCTAGCTTGAATTGGAGGAAAAACAATTTTAAAAACACACGCTTAGAATGTATCTAAGTTATTGACCACTAAGAAAGCAGTATAGGAGGCCCCATAGGAACACAGAGTTTGAGTATTACTTGGAGAAGAGTTAGAGAACCAAGGGTGTCTCTACCTTCCCTCTGTTTCATGCATTTATATTAAGGTCTGAAGTTAATGCAAATGTGCACATTGTCCCTGCTCAGGGCTCCGAATCTGACTGTGGGATGTCCTCTGCGTCATCCTTGTGTTGGCAGCAGGGAGAAGGGAACAGCAAGGCCTCCCATGTAGAGGGCCTCATCACACACTGGAAACACTGTGTGTGTGTGTGTGTGTGTGTGTGTGTCTGTCTGTCTGTCTGTCTGTGCACACGTGTGAAAATTCTGCATTTCTGCAAGCCCACAATCTTGGAGTGAGCTTTATGTATTTGAGCACATCATTAGTATTTTCCATAAAAACTCCAGTGGAAGAGTAGCAAATATGTAGAGTGGAAAATATTTGGAAAGTAGTCAAAAAATGATAGAATCACGGTTCTAGCATGATCACTGGTAGATTGATTGATTGGGAGATGAAATGAAACAGATACCATTTGGGAGTGAGTTTATTCTACAGCGGGTGAGATGAAGCATCATTGCTGGGGTATCCACATGGAGGGTCCGTGTGAAAGGAAAGTTCAGGGATCGGGAGAGCAGAGCGCATGGGACCCCTCTCCTGAGCCAGACGTGTGTCTGTGGCACCTGAGTAAGAGCGAGAGCCACCCACGCCTAGAGGACGAGCCTCGTGTCACAGACCCCAGAGATCCCTTGAGTGGCAGTTCTCTTGTGTTTCCACGCATTGGTGCTGTCTTATGATGGGGCATGACTGGCATTTTCAACAATTGTCTGGGTTGCATTTGCCCAAATGAGGATGAAAACAGAAATCTTGCATGCTTTCCGGACTATTTTTAAAATGTTTTGTTTTTGTTCTTTAGTGCCTGTTTTGTAAATTTCCCCCTCTCTGCAGTTCTTGATTTCTATCTCATTGGATGCAGAGGATTTTAATTGTTGCTGTCTATCTGCTTCGTGGCATGGGAGAGCAATGCCTAAGGCCCCTTGTGTTGCTTTGGGGTTGACGGGTTTTGTTTCTTAGCAAGCAAAATCTCAACGTAGCCAAACTGAACTGCGAATTTCTCCTTTTTCTTCCTGTAGCACCGAAAGCCAAAAGGAGAAGAAAGCTGACTCAGGGAAAGGTGTTGACAGGGAGACTTGTCTATGACTTGATCTTCAGTTTATTTTTTACCTATATATGAGAAGAGTGTCGTAATTATTAATAAAACTGCTTTGATCATGTATTGTAAATTCTCTCTTCCCAAATCCATGTTCATAATATAAGTAGTGCAATACTTATTTCATTTCTGTGTTTAACCTCTGGACAGTGGGACACCCTTGTGACCACATACAATAGCTGATGGAGGAGTCCATGTATTCCTTGCTGTATGTTAGATATTGTAAACGCTGGATTCCCATTGTTGGCTTGATGAGAGCAATAGCTTTCTTAAAGAGATAAGTGATATTTACCTAGTTTATATTTTCCTACTTTAGTATCATGAAGATGCCTGACAGTTTCATTCAGAAGAATTTTGAAAGGTAGTCTTACTCCTTATTATTTTTATAGCTTAGCATTTGTGACTTATTTCACAACACCCAAATAAAAAAGTTAGTTTGAAGGCTTTTTCTAATAATTGTATTTATGCATTTCCTGGATTTAATAATACATTTAATACTTAAGAATTTATACATAACTGAAACTTTAAGTCATTTAAAAATATAGGAAGTGATACACAACTTGTCAGAATCAGACACTGATGCAGAGTCAAGTAGTATTTGCTCAAAATTCAAGTTGTGACTACAATACTCCAATAGAAAAACTTTCTAACAGCCTTATGGGATTTTCAATTAAAACTTTTATCAGAAATAGGCTGTTAAATTTCTCTCCCACTGACAATAGATATATTTCAAATAAATCTGAAATACCATATAGTAAATCATTGTACATGAAATTTCTATATAGTCACTCTGCTGCTAATGTACTGCTTAATGCTGGTCCTGAATTATGTTATAATTCTAAACCAACAAGTCTCAAATTGTAACTTTTTTCTTCAAAACTCTTTTCCACATTTTAATGAAATGCATGTTGTGGAATAACAATATTTTAAATGAAAATTCCAGATTCCATTTGAGAAGGTTTTGTAGGTATTTCAGCCCATATGAAATAATCCATCTTTATTGAGTTCACAAGAAGAAAGAAAGTAAAGGATTTTTTAATGTTACCAAAAAAATATAACACTTAACTGTATTTTAGATGAATGTGAAACCAATAAAAACTAAATCTGATGGTAATTCAGAGTGGAACATTTTTGTTTCTTATGAATAATGAGTGATCATTAACTTTATAATACTCCAGTGTCCAATTTTACAATAATTCAGAGCCATGTGGCCTTTATAACTATTACACTCTGTGTGTATAAATGTGCATGAGAAGTTGGGAAAAATCCTAATAAGAAGGGGAAAGGCAATAAAGCCTAGATTCAACATTTTGGTACCTTTAGAAAAAATATTTCCTCACAATCCTTGATGGAGTTATTTTTATGGAAAATGAGTTAAAGATTTATGGGAAGAAGAATTTGCAGTTAATAAAATTTGTATTTATAAGGACTGAAGAAAAATACGGAAACTTTCTGTTCCAAATATGTTGCCTTTGTGTATTTTATTATACTGGTACTACACTGTAAACATTTCCATTGTTTTATGATTTAGCTAGTCAGTTCCAAAAGTGATCCTTTAATATTTTAATATACTAATAACTGTTCTGTTAAAATGATCATAGTGAATTAAAACTTTCATGTGATCGCTGATTTGAATACACAGTCATAGCCAATGAAATTCTGTACTTCTGAATATTTTTATAGTCATTTTGTTCTTGTGTGAATTTTAATGCTATTCTTATGTTAATCCTAATATTTTGAAATCATATAAAATATAAAAATGTAGTGTTATATATGTATATGTATATTTACTCTTAAATTCAGATTCCTGGTCAAAATTACTGAATATCTTGAATGTAATTTATTGCAAAGTTTAAGTAATGTGTAAAAGTGACTAGGATATTGTGTTTTTCAAAATTAAGAAATGTTATGTGGAAATAAATATTTATCCTAATATCCTTGCATATTTTACATTATGATGCAATGTGTCTTGTCTTTGCTTTTCCTTCATATTACTCAGTAAGTCAGTGTAGAAAATCTTGATTATTCACATGCAATATTAAGTATGCCCACAGTTGAGAAACTTTGGTGGCTGGAAGATTCTGAGCACTTCAACAATTTGAACTTTGTGAACAGAAAATAATGGCAACAGTACAAGAATGTATTTTCTGGTTTTTCCGCTTTTCCAGAGAAAGGTATCTTGGATAGAAATAACATGCTCCTAAGACTAGTAAAAAGTTCCAAGGTCATCAGAATTCCCTGTTTTAGAACTCCCTAACTCTTGCTTAAGTATTTTCTAAAATGTATCTTCTTCCTGGTTGTTGGAAAGGTCAAATGGGACCATTCTCCTTTTGGAGCCATCTGTTATGGAGAAAACTGCACTTAGAACTTTAACATCCTGGTTATTTCTCTCTTGATGAGTGAGTTCCCTTTGTAATTGCTACTACATGACCACATATGGTAATGGAACATGTTTCCTAAATATAAGCTGACTGTCTCCTTAGTGTAGTTTAGACCTGTAACCTGATAATGATGCTCCAATGACAGTTCTTAGATTTTCTAGGATTTTTCCTTTGCTCTTAAGAATGTGGCTGATCTGCTTCCTAATTGCACGGATCTACCTATTTCTGTTTAACCTTAGCTTGTTTAGTCCTAAGCACTAGCCTGTTGTACTATCATTATAAGCTTGCTCTTTTTCAATATGTCCATCTCATATATTCATGAATGCAACGAAGTGAGATTACAACCATTTGAAAGATTTATGAAAGTAATTTGGATAATGTGATTAATCTAAAGAGTATCTAAATATCTCTATTGTTAAGATAGTTTTCAATGCTTAATGATCATCTTTTAGATATCTTATTTAGTTGTTCTTCATAGTTAACATAACACGGTCCTCTCCAATTTAGTTTCTTCTGGTGAATTAAGCACTATCATTTGTACTGGAACTTTGAAAATAAGACTATGATCTTCACTTCTAGTGGCACATCGGACATGTAATATAATGTAATATGTACTAGTTGGTGGTCTGATTAAAACAGTAAATAACTCAAGGATGAAACTGCAAGGAGATAGTGTGAGGAAAATGTTATGGAAGAATCATATAAATTAGGATAGAGATGAGTAAAGGAATATACTTCAGTAACTGCAGGCTCCTAAAATTCATGCCATTCTTGAAATAAAAAAGTTTAAGAATGTAAACGTTATCACCAGAGCTTTATAGCTGAGGTATGGTATATTTGGAACTTCGCAAATAACCCAGTGTAGTGGATTGTTAGAAGGGGGTAAGACATGTAAGAAAAGGTAGAATCCCAAGTTGGAGATACTATAAATGACATCAACTTCTTTAATAAAACATTTGAACTTCATTCATTAAGATCTTTTAATAATGAATATGCATGACTTTTTGAAAAGTTAAAATCTGGCAGTACAGTCCAGAATATAGCAGGGAGAGGGTAGAACCACTTCTTTGGCAGATCTGATCTCAGGATGACTCTCAGATAATCCGACGAAGCTTCCTGTGAACAGTCTAAATTTCTATTAATACTGAAACCAGAAAGGTTCCATGGGCATGGAACAGTGAATCACGGCGCAGTAGCTTTGTTAGAATTCTTTTTATGCAGAACGTTTACTTACATATGGACACTACATACAGGTATAATTATATATGAAACAATATTCTGAAAAGCATGTTTTAAACATCAGTCTGAGATTATTAAAGAAATACAAATCTAAATATAGTACAAATTTCAGCCGATGGCTGCCTCATCAGACACAGAAACTACTATGGCATCCTACTGAGTGCATTCAGTTTTTTTCTGTCTAGTTTTTCACTGCTTCGAGCTATGTGGAATCATAGGTTTCTGCAGTGTGACAGATTTCTTCCATTTCTTATACACTTTTCCAAGGTAGCATCATTTTACCTCTCTGTAATTCTCTAGCACTTGGGTTCTGTACTCTGTGGTTTATCCAACCAGACAAAGCTGATGACAGAATCCTAAACAAAACATATTAGAAAATACTAGTGATTGGTTATTAAAAATAACTAAAGGTCCCAAGTGGTTTCTTCCTGTTATTTCAATATCAGTGCTTACTGGATTCCTTCATGTGTCTGAGGCTGAGGGCCTAAAAGCTTAAAGCAGGAGCCCATGCGGTCTATGGAGACATCAAGGTGCAGAGACAGTGAAAGGAGGCTGCCAGGCACTGCGCGCATATGTATATATATATGTCAACCCAGCAGTGGAAGAGTTCCCTGAGGTAGGTACATTTATATTCTTTCAAAATAAGGCACTGGAAATCAAAAAGACTGAGTGACATTCTTCAGTTCCCCACTACCGAGTGGTGGCGCTGATATTGTAAGCTTGGCTCACCCACTGGACCCTGATTGGAGAGCACTATGTCCCTAGTAGGAGATGAGATAGCACCACTTTCCTCCTTAGTAGTGTATTCATTCTAGCCTAGAAGACCAGGATCAGGTTAACATACTTATTCTCAGTAGGTTCAATTTTCTTTATCACTCATTTCTTTGTGATTAGCTTCAGAAACCAAACCTACCCAATGCTAGTGAAATCCTTATTTTATCTTATGACTCAGAGACTCGACCTTGGATAGAAGGAAATTAAAGTAGTATAATTGACCATAGTAATTCTCATATACCACACCTGTGGATTTAACCAATTGCAGATTAAAAAAAAAATTGGGAAAAATACATCTGGATGCAGCATAAACATTTTTCTTGCATTATTCTCTTAAAATACAACGTTAAATAGCACTTAATCAGGTATTATAAGCAATCTGCAGATGATTTTGTGTATATGGGGCGATATACCTACATCATGTGTAACTCTGCCATTTTATTTGAGTGTTTATGGATTTTGGTACCTTTTTCTGCAAGAGGATCTGAAACAAATCCCATAAATACCTAGAGATAGCAGTAATTAAGGGCTTTGTTTGTTGAATAATCACACTTCTCAGAGTATTGACACTTGTGACACTTGCTTTTTAAGTAATTCGACAAGCATGTAGAAGTGGCTTAGAAGGAAAGGTGATAGAATAAGAGCTTCAAGTTTGTTGAAGATTTTTGTAGGTATCAGAAAAGTTAACCTCAACAATAGTAAGTAATCTATCTTATTATTAATTCAAATTCTTGCAATTAAGTGTTAATATTTGTCACAAGAAAGTGACATGCTGAAAGATCATAAATTTACTGAGAATAGCACGGGTCTCATTAATACCATGCCTCGAGCTTCTTATTGAGTAGCAAGTGATGTCATGTGTTACACCACAACTTTTCTCTCATCCGCAGTCATCTGTATGTGTCCTGAATCTGTATTCTAGGTTGGCTGAGATGTGTGTGAAAAGAGTCTTGACCTATGAAAGTCACTGACTGTCACAAAGCTGGCACAACACAATTTTACCTAATGAAAAAAGCTACTCTTGTGTTTTGGAATACTTTTCATGTAGAATTTATTGAGTCTTAAATATGGTAACAAAAAAGTAAGGAAACAAATTTTATATATATGGGGGGGTGGTAGGGTGGGTGGGGCTATGGGAAAAAATGAGAATTAAGTTGTGTCTTATACTGGTACAAATCCCCATTATGGAGTGCAATCATGATGTGTATATTTAATGTACCAATAAAGATAATTTAAAAAAAATATGGTACAAATCTAGTTATACAAATCAGTGTTCTCACATCAACTTAGAGCAAAAGCAGCAAATGTCATGAGGTGGAACTGATAGCCTGTGAACAAGAAAGAAAACAGAATATCTAGAGTAGCTTCCAGCCCGATGTGATCCCTGGTCTTTACGCCGGTGGCTGAGTCATCGAGAATGTGCTGAATTATGTTCTGTGCCTGCTATGTAAGAAAGCACGAAGAAATGTATTTTAGTAAGGTTTCCAACCAAAATGCTTAAAGATAATTTAAAAAGTGACTTGTGAAAATCTTAATAGAAGGCTGGGGATATAGCTTAGTAGTAAACTGTGTGCCTACCAAGGCCCAAGGTTCATTCCCCAACACGACAAAAGATAAAAAGTAGAAAAAATTAAAGTAGTGACAGGGACTTAAAAATTGTTTTGTGATGTGAAGCATTTGTCCCTTGATTAGCATGTGTACTCCTGCTAGCGCACACTAACAGGTTGTTTTTAAAGGGAGTCTTCACCATCCATATGTCCACTGAGGCTTAAACTGTCTTCGGGGCCAGATCTACCCCTCTTCATGGTATGAGAGCTTCCTGTAGATTTAAAAATGACCCTCAAGCTGTTTATCACCAATCAGTATATCAATTTCCTTGCCTCATTTTCCACTAAGTTAATTTAAAACTATTATTAGAGAGTAGAAGTTGTCCTACAGGATCAAAAAGAAAATACTTTGCATGTTTTCATATCATTCCCATTTATAACCCCAATTTCTGGAAAACTATCTGCTGTTCCAGAAAAAATTAGAATGTTTAAAGATGAAATAAATAATGAGCTTATAATGATGGTACATAAATATTACACACAATTTGACTTTGATGTTATTAATAAATATTTGACTTACTGTACAATCTGTGGTTCCAATTAAGATGAAAGGATAATTTCTATTTAATTTACTTATACAACTATTAGTGCTTTCCAGGATGTAAATGCATGTTATTGCTGTGCCACGAAAAGAACTCTGAGAAGACTGATTCCATTACTCACAGTGGCAGAGTTATATTAGGAAATACAATTATAATTAGAAGCCCACGGGTTTGAATATCAGTTCCAATGCATGAGTAGGACTTGAGAGTTAGTGAAGGTGAAATGACTCAATGGTGTGATCTGAAAATACAGCTGATGCTGGGTTTCACAGCCCTCAGTCCATTCCTGTGCTCCTGAGGATGACTCAACAATCTCATGTTGAATTGATAGGATTTTTCATTTCTTCCATTTTTAGACTTTTATGCTCTAGCTCACCCTATCTATGATATCTTTGTCGAGCAAATGGCCTAAAACAAAATTTAAATTCATAAATTTAATTTTTTAAAAAATGAGACTATTTTGCAAATAGTTGAAACAAAAATCATGTTGCTAGGTCAAATTCAGCACCTGAAATCTATGCTGTCATTACTATATTTATAGGAACTAAAGATAATTGATCAAACATGTAAGTGACTAATTTATCTTTTCTTTAACTTCTGTTGAGTCATCAGAAATATCAAGATGTTACTGTTGGCATTATTCATTTGTACAGTACAAGGTAGGCATGGTACCACTTGAGCTAAATCCCTAGCCCTGTTCTTACAGAATAAACCTCATCAAAATTCCCTCAAATATAATCATTAATTATGTATTATTACATAAATGACCAAAATTATTTTAAATTCATTTTTCAAAAATTATATGTATATATGATAACCTAAATTTCATATGTATTAGATGAAATCCTTATGAACTGCTCAATACATTTTTGTGTATTTTTTAAAAAAATGCTAAACTCTCTCCATGTTTACAAGGTAGTCAGAGATTACTTATAAAATAACAAGAGGTTTTCTGGACAAGTGTGTCCATGTTCAGTGTGGCTTAACTTGATACACAACTCATTACTTTGAAAAATGAAGGCACGTTTATTAAAGGACCCAGAGAGATATCATTGTATATAAATGGGAATAATAATATACAACAATATAATTTGCTTTTCATTTAAAAATGATTCCAAAGAAGTTAAAGTATTTTTTAATCAAAGAAATGCAATAAAAATTGATGCAAGAATTTCAAGTTAGAATTTGCTATAAAAATATTTTCACCTTTTAACCAGACAAGCTGATGTGCCCACATCTCAGTTCCAAGCTTCCTCTTTTCACGAGGGAACGCTGCTGTCTTTTGAAGCACATTCACAATGCTTTCCCGTCACCCTGGCTGTGTTTTTGTAGCACCTTACAGCCATAACTGGCACCTGGGGGCCTTACATTGCTGGCGGTTTCCTTCACATCTCTTTGGAGTCTATTCAACTGCTGTGGTTTTACTTAGAAGTCATTGCTTTGCATAGATGATTTCCTGAGGCTGTTCGAATAGTCTTTCTCAGAAAACTGTGCCGGTCTGGCTGTGAACAGCTCTTCTCTGAAGGGAGCTGACAGTAGCCTGGTGGGGTTGGTGCGCTTAAACTGGGGTTCCTAACCATGCCCCGCCATCTCCTCTCCTTACTTCCTCTTCTCTTGTCCCTGCCCTGTGACATCATTGCCCACATCTTGTCAACTCTCTAAAGAAGAAAACAAGATTTGGACTAGTCTAGCTAGAAAAATTAAAATGCTGCCTGGGGAACATATGCAAAGCTCTCATAAAAATAATTTATATTTGTTGTTTCAGAAGCAGCCATGGAAATTATTTTAAATGATAAAGGCAGAATAGATAATCCAAGTTTCTGTAAATTTATAATTTGTTTAAAAGATAAAAATCTCTGCTTATGATTATAACTATGAAATTTGGGGACAAAGGTGACCTCAAATTTCTTGACTTGAGAATAGTTTTTAAGCCCATCATCTTAGCAGAGCAGCTCTGAGATAAAGAGAACAAAAGTGTTTCTTTAATAAGCCAGATACAGTATGCTATTGCTATGCTAAGGTAAAGAGAAGCACTGTTTTAGGAAGTGGCTCATGTGGGTGTATATATGCTGGTGAGCGGTGCTGCTCGCAATCCCGTGGTCTTCGTCAGTATACCACTAGAGAGAAAAAGGACAGGTCAGCACTAGGAAATCAGCTGTCTTTTTAAAAATTCAAATGATGTCTTACAAGCATACACTGAAGAAAGCAGGGCATTTTAATTTCTGAAGTAGTTTAGAAACTGAAATGTGATCAAGTATCTGATTTTTCCTCAGTTTATTCAAAGCTTATTGCTCTGTCCTCTGGAAGTTTATAATTGTCTTTCACAGGAACTGAGAGAATCCACCATACACTGGCCTTTACTGAATAGTTCTTTTAGCAAATGTAAATTCTAATTAAAACACATGAATTGACTTTAAATATGACTCAAAGGACACTAAGGACTATGCCAAGTCTAAAGCGTTAAATTTCTCTACACTTTAATAAGATAAGCTACTTTAAAATAAATGAATTTTTGCAAACACCTTTTCTGAGAATATCACTAAGAAATTGGAAAAACCTGTTTAAATATTACAGTTATATATTTAGCATAAGTAAAGTCAAAAGTCAAATGTATTATTTACAAATGCTTACATTTTACACTTTACATTAGGATTTTAAAAATCTATATGTCTAACATTTATGTGGGCGTTTATAACCTGACACAAAAATTTACCATGGCATACCTTATTAAATAATTGAGAAGCCACGGCTAAGCAAACATATATCAATGGAGACAAAGTAACTTTTAAAAGTCACTCAGAATATTATGTATTTTCTGCTTCTAATAGTGGAAGAACAAACTTAACCTCTTATAAGAATCTGGCTCAAGATATATGTTTTTCTGTGTATAAAATAATTGTCTCCTTGCAATATAATTGGCAACACTTGAACTGAACATAGGAAAAATCATAGGTATAAGAGGAAAGAATGCAAGCTATTCTGCTACAACAGGCATGAAAGGGGCATCTCATGCCAAAATGTTCAGTCCAATGCACATGCAATAACATACATGTATGTTTTTCTTTTAATCTGAATATTTCTGAAAAAGTAAATGAATTTGACTACTGAGAAATACTCTCTGCACAGGCAACAGATCATCACTGTACCATTTCTGACTTTGCTGCTTCTGCTTATTTGATAGACGATAACACAGCAACTGTAAAACTGAACCGCACTGATGATCGGTTTCCCCTGTGGTCGGAATACTCAGAAAGAGATGGATTTTCAGACTTGAACTGAGCTATTATCATGCTGGTTTCATTCTAGAATTACTCTGACACACATTTATGGAGTAATGACTACTTCCAAATCAAACGAGGGAGGCTGCTCAACCACATGAACAGGAGAGCAGTGCTTTGACACTCTCGTGACATACAATCTTGTGCTTCTCAGCCTCAAGCTTGCTAATATTCCTGAACATCATTTTGTGTAAGGCTCAAGAATACCACTTCTCCAAGAAGATCTTTACGTCCCTGTCTTTTGGGACTTCTATAGGAACAGGGATCCCTGGAAGGGGAAAGTAGGCCCCACCATCCATGGTGCTCCCTTTGCACCAAGTGTTGCTGTACCATTGCCTGGAACTCCACTCCTGCATCCACCAGCGCTTTGGAGATCTGAGCCGACTGCTGAAAGTGAACGTTATCTGCAGGGAGAGAAAGGGGACATCCAGGAGCTAGTAGCCTCTCCATTCTTCTGATATCCAAGGGTGGGAAAGGGACAAGAAGAAAAGGACTGTTTGAAGTTCTAGGACTCAGCAGCCCATCTAGCCCAAGACAAGTGAGTTGTGGAAAGCAACACTGTTTTATTGAAGTAAATGTAACAGTCTTGCCCCTCATGCTTTTGTTTTGTCAGTAGTGAAATTGCAAACCTGTCTGTGATACTAAAAAGTCTAATTAACTGAAACTCACCATCTGCTGTTCCATGAATAAGGAGGTACTCAACTTGTTTAAAATTTTCAGCTCGGCTCATGACTGTTGAATTCTGGAATTGGGAAAAAGAATGTCATTATTCAAAAAAGGATCTGCCATAAACTGATTTTTCACTTCAGTTTACAAAATAAAATGTTTTCAGCTGGGGCCCCCTTTGATACAAAATATAGCAAACCGATATTCAAGCAAATGCTGTCTCCATGCATGGCAGAACGCACAGCATGCCCTGTGCCTGGGAGACAAGACTGGAGAGGGAGGATGCCACAACTCCCCTGTGTACAAGAAGGCACCTGCCACCCAGGCTGCATGCAAAGCCCCCTTGAGTCCCACATCCCAGACTGGCTGTGTCCTAGGCACCAGCACAGGGCAGACTCTTGTATTAGCAATGTATGTTCCATGGGCTTCTGCTGTAGTTCAGCCAAAAAGTGTATTACCATGGCAACCATGTGTCACATGGTGCCATACATGCTACATTTCAAAGAGCCTGTACATAGCATTTGCAACTAAACATACTCCGCAATATGTCATGTGAACTTTGGTCTACATTGCTAGGTTCTGAAGGAAAAGCAAATATTACCTTTATGGGAACAGATGTTTAAAACCTAGGCAAATGTAACACAGGGGAGGTGAAGGTGGAGGAGAAGATCAAGGGTGGTCTTAGAAAAATCACTGGATTCTTATTGGCTATGTTGTTCTAAATACTGGAGAAAATACTGCTATTAGGTAAAGTCAAACCAGCCAGAGAAATAGGATAAAAATTAAAGGTCAGATTTCTGAAGATAGATTCCTGGCCTCAGTTGGAAAATCTGGAATGGTGTCAAGGAACCTGAGTAAAAACAAGCCTTTGCAAACCCAGAGCTAGTCATCTGGTTGTATTTATGTATTTTATGTTTTGAGGAGGTGTCAAGGATCGAACTCGGGACCTAGTACTTGTGAGGCAGGTGTAGCACCACTGAGCTAAATCCCTGGCCCAGCATCTGGCTTTAATCTCAGGCTATTAACAAAGTTGGATGAAGAGAAAATTTCCAGACAGAGAGGAGTTCGAGAGATAGTAAGCTGATATCTGCTTTGATCGTCCTATAATCGGATGGGCAGAGGAGGAGGCAATAACTTGTGTTTAAAAGCATCCAGCTGATCCTGCAGCACTTCAGTAAAATTTAATAAGAACCTAGTCTGCATTTTGTAGATATCTCTCTCCACGGGAGTACTGCTCAGAGTATTTGCACTCTGGTTTCAGGTTCAGGATCAGTGGGCAGTGCAGCTGCAGACGTGCTCCACTTTGAGCCTGGTTTCTGTGAAATGGGAAGAAGCACGACTGCTCTCACTCCCTCACAGAAATAGGAAAGGAGAGACCAGGTAGAAGCATTTTCTCAGATTAAATGTTGATAATGATGTAAGACTTCTATGACAATATTTCTGGTAGAAGACATTCTGCCCACAATTTTCAGGGCACTTATCCAAAAAGTTTCATTTGAGAGAGGCTCCCTATCACCCTGTCCTGGTAAGTTGAGGACAAATGTCCTCTCACTTCTGTGCAAGCTCAGACTCACTTGTCCTTACCTAATTCCACCTTCACCAAACTGAGAATTAATTCATAGCCTTTCAGAATAAACACTTACAAGTCATTAAAAGTTGTATATTAATTTTACTTTATTTTTGAGCAAGCTTTTATCTAGTAGGCTATAGATAAACCTAGCTGTACATGAAATCCACCCATCCATCTATCCACCCATCTGTTCATTTTTTTCCACCAAGTCAATCAATATTTATTTGTATCTCACTAAAACAATAACATAATAAATTTGTCTATATTGTGTATTCATCTTATCACAGTGGTAATACTTATCAATTAGATGACAGGAAGTTATTAAGCACTTACACTGTTCATGATATTTGGTCCTAGTTTTGTGGAGACAAGTGGAAATAGCTAATGGAGGCAGGGTAGGATATTATCATTCAGAAATGTAATGAGGTATGTGTGGCCCGCCTTCAACCTGCAGTATCATGCCGCTAGTAATTCTAAATTCCTGAGCATTACTCTGTGCCTGTCTCATGTATGGTGCCATGAAGGAGTTATAAAAGCACTGTTACCTCTAATCTTGACAACATCTCTGTGAAATGGGTCTGCACCCACCCTGCTTTCTACACAAAAATGGTGAGAGTCGGCAGGTAAGTGACTTGTACGGGGTTTCATCATGGGTCAGAGCCGGACAAAAACGGACAGCAAAACCCCTCTTCTTTCATATATGTTGCAGTTCATCTCTTATAAAATTCCAGGCTGCTGGGGATTTGTCTTTCAGGACAGGAACAGTGTGAAATTAAACGCTAATGCATGTCCTGGACCTCACAGTGGGTGCGCAGCTTCCTGGACACATCTAGCACCTTCTCGCACTAAGTGCTCGGGAGAGAGACTTAGAAGGCGTTGAAGAGCCCTGTGAGATTTGGGAGGGGTGTTTTCAGACTGTGCAAGTAAAGTATAGTCTGATGTAGCAATAGATGTCTGAGCCATTTTACGCCCTTCAGAGAGGAAAGGGTTAAAATAAGTCTCCCGAACAACAGCATGACACTGTCGTGAACTATTCAAAGCCAGAGACCAGAGATTGGCAATGGCCGGGGCTGGAAGATTGACAGCAAACATTACTGCTCTGCGGCGCAGGACCAGGAGCCCCGCACGGTCCTCCGCGGTGATCGCGCTCCTCCCACCTTGACTCTCCGAGTTAATCTAGCTGTGTGCTCACGGAAGACGGTCACCTTTCACACCAGACCTGAAGAACAGATACACAGCTGTCACCTCCCCTCACCTCCAGCAAACTCACGGGCTTGCCTTGCTTGCCAGCGTGAACAGCAAAAGCTGCTCCTACAACCTCCCGGTGCCATGAAACTGAGAAATGTCATTGAAACATAGAGTAATAGTTAGAAGACATATAAATACGCAGGACAGTTAGCAAGGAATGTGATAACTACTGGAGTTTGGACCAAAACAGTTTCTGGCTGCCTTTTTTTTTTCTTAAATGGAGTGAATACAGGCTGAAAGAAGACAATTTTTATAAACAAGTAAAACCCTGAGCCTAAGATAAATGTTGTGATGTACACACTGTAGCTGTGATGAACTAGACATGGTGAGAAATGCAACATACTGAGAAAAAGACGAAAACTGTGATAAAAGTGTCATGATGCAAATTGTTTTACATTAACAATATTACACTACAAAGAAAGAAAGACAAATACTTTAATGCAGCAAGAGAAAAATAAAACAAAAGCTTTCCCTGCAACTGCAAAATAAGTGTGCCATTTCAAATGCACACTCCCCCTGCTCACCAGGAGAAACCTCCACGGCGACCCGACCTTTCCGCGAGAGCAAGGCAGACAGCTTGGAGACCCGCACCCACCCTGAAGCAGGGGGATGCTCCCTCCCCCGGAGAAACACAGCCACGTCACTCTGCCTCTGGAACCGCTGCCTAGTCATTCCCTATACTGAACGTTGTCTCCTGGCCTCCCAGTTACATCTTAATCTTCCACTGAATGGCCCACATTATGCAGATAAAGCACAAAACTAGCGAAAGAAATGTATAGGTTCACTTATGATTAGAAGGTGGGAAAAACTAATTGTGCAGTTTTAATACATACCAATAGGATAACCCCTTTGCCTACCCATGCAAACAGAAATAAAAAAGGAAACGGATGACTAAGTTAGAAGCTGAATAGTCTATCACCAACTACTAAAAAGGAAGCTCGGAGTGATAAATGGGCAAGGATGCAATGGTGGTGCAGTTGGCACTCTCCTGAGGCTAGAAACTTCCGGAGAACCCCGCTGCCAGCAACAGTCTGGCAAAGAGAAGTGGGAAGGATTGGTCCAGTGGCAGTGCCGACTCCACAGCATCTCTGTGAGGAGCTTTTCCTTCGATCCCCAAGAAGAACCATCTGTAGCTGCTAGTTGGATCATGCTGGTTCCTCAATTACCTTCCAACAAATAAATCTTTGTATTTTTGAAATAAAAGAGCTGATAAGAGTAGAGAAGTACTGTGAGAAACAGAAGCTATACAAATTCTAATCTACCCTTTGTGCCATCTAGGAACCATAAGGACAGTTTTCTTCGTGAAGATAATGATGGTAGCAGCTGCCATATTCTGAATGCCTACTGCGTGATGAGCATGGGCATCTCGTGTAATCATTTTCATAAGCCTTTGAGGGAACTCGCTATTCCCATCATCCAGATGAGAAAACTGAGGGTCAGAGGGTGTTAAAAGACATGAAGCTCATAGTCAGGTAATTGAGGGACTCATTTGAGTGTAGGTCTTTCTAACTCCAGAGCCCAACTGTAAACACCATGTTCCAGTGTCCTTTGAGTCACAACCAAAAACTCATCACTGGCTCTTGTAGAAAGAGAAAGTAGGCACTGAGCCTAATAGACAGAAAGCTCAGCAATTCCATAAGATAGTACCTCAGGCTTACTGGCTTAGGTATCATAGCTCTTTGCGATCACTGCCGCACAAATAATATTACATAAGGCCACTTTGAGAGGCATCATTAATGCCATGTCAGAGGCCACAGAAAATGTTTAAGAAAAAATATCAATCCCACCCACTGCATCAGATGTGGTCTTTGTTTATGTCTATCGACAACTGCACCCATGTGGTGCCAGGGAAAGAGCTCCCCACCACCCCAGACAGGGGGCTCTACCTCAGGCCTCACAGGCAACACTGGCTTCTTTAAAGATCATACAGCAGTCAACATTTTATCAGCACTCCACAAACAAGTTAAGGTTTGGCTTAAATCTGAAGGTCTCTCTCCCTTTGGCATATTCTGGGATAATAGAACAAATGTCAAATCAGTACAAGATGGCATATTTACAAAATTGCACCCTGTTTTGCATAACCTAACGATGCAGCAGTTCTTAAGGATTGAACATTTCAAATCTGCTAGCAGAAGACTGCCAAATCTATGACTGTTTCATACACTTGCCAAAAGCCTATCAAATTCTGAGCAAAATGCAAAATAAATCTCCTCTACAAGTTAAATCAGCCCTTCTGTGTGTTCCAGGCTGCCCTCTTCTCTTGGCAGCGAGGCTCAGCACGGGGCTCCACTTGTCTTGCCCCTGATCTTACACGTCCCTCTGTATTCCCGGGCATGTTCCCCCCCATCTTACGTTGGGCCTTTGGTCACCACTGGCCTGCTCTTCTCACTGCTGCTCTCTGCGTTACCCCGCGGCTCCCGGGCCTGCCTCAGAGGTTCATCCCAAAGCAGCGTCCTGCCTCAGCTCTCTTCCTGCCCTGCCTCTCCCTTCTGCATAACCTACGAGAACAACAGTGTCTCTGCTTCTCCTGCTGGACCCACCTTTCTCTCCTGGTCTCAGACAGTGCCCACACCCTCTCCTAACCAGCAACAATGACATTTACTTAACATTTTTGTGCCTCAGTTTCTGTATCAGTAAAATGGAGATAAAAGCTCATTATCTTAGAGGGTTTCTTAGGAAAATTGATATGGACAGTCCACGTAAAGAGCTCAGAGTAAGGCCCAGATATAGACACATGGAATAAACGAATGTAAAACAATAAACAAAATCAGTGAAACTCTAACCTTTTGGCCCTTCCCCTTCCTTCATGCTCCAACACACAGGCTGTGGGACTCCACAGTCACAATCTGTACACCGTTTGTCTTTTTCGTGCACAGGAGCCTCTTTGTCATATTCATGTGTTATTAACTAACTTTCCAATCCCCATCTTGGATTTTTCCACACATAAAGAATATATTTCTGGACAATTAAAACACCAGGCAACTTGAAGAGGTGAATGAACTACTACTATATGCAAATCCAAAAATTTGAACAGAGACCATGATGGACTTCTTGAGAGACCACTCATCACTGTTCATTGGAAGGTGCTCATCTAAGTGTAGCTCTACTTGCTATTTGCCTATTGCAGTGGTTGGGGAGGTCACCCCCTGGATATCTGATTCTTCTGCTCCAATCTGTCCCCATTTCTGCTTGCTACACAGTTGCTGCAAAACAGATGTGTCCACAAAGCATCACAGCTCACCAGCACAGATTTGTCTACTGCTTCCACTCTGCCCGCTTAGTGCGCCTGGGAAAGCTCTTTGGGTCGCAGAGAGATGAATGCCTTCTTGTCTCTCTGACTTCCTTGTATCTTTTTAAAAAAGAGTTCCTGCCACGCCACTTGTAGTAAATGAGTGATGATCTTCTAAAAGAGATCCTTCAGGAGTCAGTGTGGGTTCACTGCACTGGTTTAAACCTTAAACCCAAGATTTCTTCATGGATACGGCAGCTTTGAAAGAACAGAGAAGGGTCCCCCTCTCCTTGGGTGCCGCTGCACGGACATAGACCTCAGCAGGGCAGCTTTCAGCAGGGCACAAAGCCATACACACAGCACGGCTGCCTGTGGATTCGCCTGTGCAAATGGATTCTCTGCTTCCCTTTTCTCAGAAAATCAGGACCTGGACCTCACTCATATGATCCTCTGCATGTAGGCTTTCTCTCAGTTCTTCCAAACCGAGGTAATAAATGGTCTAATAATGAGTCTTCTTAATTGAATTTTCTTTAACATTGCATTCTCTTTCAAAGGCCATTGGATTGTTTTTAAAGCCATGAACGTGGACACAGATCAAATCTTTAATCACTGTTTTCTGCGGCACCCCTAATCTGCAGTGCACGGAACAGAGTCACCAGTCCAGATCAGAGAGGAACACTTCTGAAAATTTTTCCCTCTGCTGACCCACAGAAATGCACAGGGTGGTGAAAGCCTTGAAGGTATCGTCTTCTTTGTCTTTTCAGGAAGGAAAGAAAAAGAGAGGGAAGGAGGGAGGGAAGGACAAAAACAGAGAGAGGATAGATAGAGGCAGAGACAATAAGAAAAGCAACCTGGGAAAGAGAAGTAAAAGATGGGGTCCAGAGGGGCAGCTGGGGCCTTGGAGGAAAATAGAATCCTTGAAAGTGTTCTTGCCAGAGACAAAAGCACAGGCTCATTTAAAAAACAAAGGAGGGCAGCTTTATTCTAAAGCCTGCTGTGCACCAAAAATAGGCACTTAGATTCAGTTCTCCACATACTCAGTTCTCCAGGATCCCAGGAAGCAGCTAACCACAGCAGAGACAATTCTGTTAATACATCAGCCTCACTTTCTCCTGCCCACCTTAACTACCACCCTCCCAGATAATTCCTCTGAGTAACACATTGGGAACCTTTAGCTCCCTGGTACTGGCAGTTTTAATGTGTCCATTGCCAGCAATGAATTCTGTGCCAAGAAAACTCGACTCCTGGCATGGAAGGATTAAACAGTCCTCGGGTGCCATCTGTGCAGTGAAGTGAAAGAGTGACTTTGTGCACCCAGTGTGCGCGTGTTGCCATTGGCAGGAGGAAGTGACTTCTATTTACATGACTACCTCATGTGGCGAACACCTAAGGGGAGAGATGAAAATGGCCACCGTGGCGGGGGTAGATCTGGGGAGGAGCGGGTGATAGTGTGGGAAAGAAGAGCCTATAGAAAAGTCTGGGGGAAGAGGCAGATTGGAGCGGCAGATTAGAACTGATCACCCTATATAGTTCTACAGAGAGGGCTGGTTAAGAAGAAATAAGCTGAGAGTTGGTGTTCTTTGAGGAGGTAAGGCAGGTGCCATACATTTTCTTGTATCTCAGGATTTGAACTTGACTTTATTCAAGACTCTTGAGAATGAGGTTTTAAAATTTTTATTTTTTCAATCCTGGGGATTGAGACCAGGACCTTACATTTGCTACAGAACTGCTATCCCACCCCTTTTTATTTATTTTCTTATTTTGAGACAGGACCTCACCAAATGGGCTAGACTAGCCTCAAATTTGTGGGCCTCCTGGGTACGTGGATAAACAGCAGGTACCACTGCACCAACTCAACTGTTTAAAATGAAATTTTGGACTCATCATCTATCATGTTAGGAGGTAGGATCCAGAGCAGTGTACACTGATGTTCTAGGAGTGTTTTGTGTTTCAAAAGAGCTGAGAAAACTCTCTGGCAATCAAATTTAAGTATTCTGGTTTGAACACTATTAAGGTACAAGCTGTAAAATGAGACAAATGGTATGCAGAAATACATGATTACATGTATTGTAATGCTTCTTTTCAAAAGTTTGTGTGTGGAATCGGAAGTCTAAGGTTATGTTCCACACAAAGGAATCCAAAGAATATAATACAGAAAGCTTTGAATACCTAACAGCATTACCCACGGGGACTCCCATACAAAATAGCTAACCCAAACAAAGTGTTAAAAGAACAATGACAGGAATACATAAGGAAACTCTAGTTTCCTAAAAGAACATTAACACACACATACTGCTCACCTCCCCAGCTGGCTTATTAAGCTGCAAGTAAAAGGTGAAAACCAAATCTTCTATTCTTGTTTGCAAAACCAGAAACTTGCGATTTTATTTTGATTCAGTGCTTTCAGAATCCACAATAATGATGACATCACACAAAAAGGCACAATACTGCTCACAGCAGCATATGAATACAAAGCCCTTTACATTGTGAATCATAACACAGATGAAGTTAAATTCTTATTATTTTTCTTTCTTTTAAATTTTTTTTTTTTTTTGAGAGAAGATCTTGCTTTGTAGTTCAGGCTGGCCTTGTGCTCAGTCTTGAATTCACAGCAATCCTCCTGCCTCTACCTCCCAAGTGCTGGGATTACAGGTGTAAGCCACCATGCCTGGCACTGTGGTATGTGGTTCTGATTGCTGGTGGCTGTGAGTCTTCATATCCAGCATTGTTGTATGTGGTTACCACGGATCAAACCTGACTGAGCCCTTGCACTTGCAAGGCAGGTGCCAGAACCACTGAGCTAAGGCCCTGGCCTTCTTTATTTTTAATTTATTTACTTTTTTTTGGAGAATGAAAGTGTCAGAGGTGATTTCACTTTGTAGTTTATACATTTTAATTCATTTTTATTTCCCAATGAATGTGACAAGTACAATCAGGAAGGCTTTAGAAGGGTCAAAGTTCTGTGAGAACCCCTAGTACTTACGCTGGCACTGCCAGCTGCATTAAGGTGGTACCCAAGAGAAAGCTTCGGCTCTGCCGTGGCATCCACACTAGCCATGTGAACGCACAGCAGCGGCAGCTCAACCAGATTTCAAAATGCAACAGCTCATCTGCACAGCAACGTGCCCGCTGGTTTTCCTATCAGGCAGCCAGTCTGTTGGATCCTATTCAGAAATCGGTGGTCGGGACCTTTCAGGGTACTTCCCAACTGCATCTAACCCTCCCCTGCTTTATCCAAACTGCGTTAGAAAAACTTGTAAGTAGTTGGCCATGAATAAGAAATTAATAGGCTTATATATGTTTTAATTATGATAATAGCATAAGAAATTTTAATATATAACTAAAGGTTTAGAGAATTTTCTGGGCTCTAAAGGATTATGCTGAATTTGACATGTTTTCTAAACTGAAATTTTTTATAATTAAAGTAATTATCTGGTGTTGCTTTGTATTTCCAAATGAATGCATATTGTGACCTATATAGCATACGATAAAGACTGTAATTATGCAAAATATAGTAGGGGAAGCTATTGGAGTATCTCTAAACCACCTGTGTTATTTCTTTTTAACAAGGATTTCATAGGAAATAAAAACTTTATATTTTCTAGAATAGATATACAGAAATACTTCCTACCTCATGAATAGGCTATAAAATGGGCACCATCCCTCAGCTCTTACCTTGTAATGGTCAAGGTTGTCCTCCGGAGTTGGGAGACCCATGTAACGTTCTGTGTACACTGAGTCTATGACAGAAAAAAAGGAAATTGTGAAATTCCTGGAGTAACAATTTTTCTTCACTTTATTCAGTTACTGAAGATGTTTTCCTGTGTGTTAACTCATGTACTGGTCTGGAGTGCTACCTTTAGAATGTCTCTCCCAGCTTTGACCTGTTAATGTAGCCAGAGAAGCTGACTCCAGATCACCCCTCAGACAAGTACTTCTTCCTGCCCAGCCCTAATTCAGTACATTTGACCCTTGTGTTGTGGCTGGACAGGATGAGAGCCACCCAGACGGCTGAAAACCCAGCCAATAATCCACCTGCAGGGAAGTGTGAAGAAAATCACTTACTACCTCAGTTCCTTCAAATTTTTTGATTCTGAGACAAACACATGCCCTAGTTTATAATAATCTCTTTCTGAAAGCAACCATCAATGATCAATCATTAGTTGCTTATTTAAGTCATTTTTAATTTTATTTTTAGGGAAGTTAGGATTCACAATGATGAAAAGAATTCAGTTAGTCTCTGCTGGCTCAGCTAGTCCATGACACATGACTTTCCCTCATTTTGTGGAGGAGTCTCAGTTTTTGTTATACCACTTGAGCACTGTGCAACACATTACATTAATATCTGTCTGCTGAAATGTCATAAGTCCCTTTAAGTAGGGTGTGAAATAAGATATATAATTAGATATTTTGAATAATTAGACATATTTTGGCTCAAGATTAAAAACTAGACTATGCATTGTACAGACATTTGCCCTAAAATATCAATGAGAAAAAATTTTGAAGCAAAACTCTAACATAAATTCAGAAATCTGACATGATTGTTTTGAAAGCTGCCTTCTTACATGACCAAATTTAAGTAAATAAGTGTAAGAGTGATTATCACCACTGTGTTGTATAGGTTAACAGTCTGTACATCACTGTATCTGTACAAGTATTACAATACCAAATCTTTTAATTTTTTAAATGGAAATATCACCTTAAATTCAGCACTGTAACCCATTTTGAATGACTAACAATGACAACTAAAAACTATACTAATGAATATTAGTGTTGTTCTATGTGCAATCTTCATGTCATTTCTACAAAAATAGTTCTCTTCTAAATGAGTAACAGTTACATTTTATTATTTTGTTTAAAATGAATAAGACTATGTAGCTTTACACATCTAAAAAACATTCATAAAGTATAATAAATATTTTCAAGAATGTTTAAATATAAGATTTTCTAAAATGCTTATATCTTTGTAAACTTTAACATTTAAATGTCAGTAAGTTAGGAGGTACACTTGATGGGGAAAAGTGGCCTCTAAAGGCAATCAATATAACATTTTCTCCGAGTAGCTATAAAACTTCATTTTCTTAGACCATAATATTTCCTTGTTATTTGTACTAGCTAGGTTGACATAGGTAAGATGATCTAAACATTTTAAAAATAAATTAAAATATTATGCATAACAGCATAATGTAACTATTATAGACTTTTAAAATATGCTTTCAAGTCACTTACCTATTTATTTTTATAATCCTCAAATATTTTTCAAATATTTGCACACACCTTGCTCAATGTAGCTGTTCAATACACATTTAGTGGAGTTCCTTTCTTATCATTACATGTTTTTAAATGCATACAGATTGTTACTATTATTTTATTGGCCACAAGAGGTCTCCAAAAACAAGCCACCCAACAGAACAATATCAAATAGAAAAGTGTTATATGAGACAATTCCATTGTGTGCAGATAAAGCGGTAACTATGGCCTCCCTAATTTTTTTAAATAGAAAGATAGCCATTATATTTTGTATAATGCCTTCTACTGACTGAGATATACTTCAAAAGAGGGTTTTTTGGAGGCTTGGCACTATCGAGTATCAGAATATAAGATATCTAGTAGGCACATCTGATCTCAATGATGCTGTCCATACACTGCATCCAGGACCTGAGACGTTGTCAGACAAAGTCCCGGATGTGGCACATCTCTCCTCTCCTTTGACTTTTCCTTCCCATCGAGCCTCCAGTGCCTGCTCCCTTCCTCTTGGGCTTTGTACTCTCAGATTCTGATGCCTTATAGAACAGCAGTTTCTCAAAGGTAAGCACATAATCTACAGTATCATTCACCTACTAAGAGACAAGGAGAGAAAATAACACCTGAAAATACATATATCCTCATTCCTCTCTTTCTATCCAAAACCCAATTCATATTTGGGAAAGAGATGCACATTTCCTTTCTTCTACTAAGGTTAAATAAAGGGAGGCTTTGTCTGAGTGATGTTGTACTGGGGCTATTTCAGAACTTGGATAACAGAATATACTGATAAGAAACTAAATGCATAGGAGACATATATTACCTACCAGCCTTGCATGATGGCAAAATAGTGAGATCACCCATCCTATCATAGGTATCCATACAGAACCTCTAAGATGAATCAGCCTATTTGATATAGAAACACTGAAACTCAAAAAAATGTTTTAACTGAAATATTATGGTTAACACTTATCATTTTTTCTGTACCTGAGAGCAATCACATACCATAGTAGTCCCACCGTGACACAGGAGCCACAGCTATTCCGCACTTGAACACGCCACTCCCTGATCCCAGGACCATTGAGGTTACGTACCCTCCATATGACTAAGGAATGGAAACAGTTATTTTTATGGAGGTAAAGGATTAAGGACATATGGTAAGCGAGATGCAGTTTCCACATTTCTCACATCTTTATATACTGTGCCTCTTTAGAGAGAAAGCATGCTATAGGAGGCTTAAATTGTCCTTAATTGGGCAGTTTCTAAAGACTACACTTTCAGAGCCCCTATCTCTTTTCTTGGTAAGTTATAAAGAAAAAAATCTGGAACATGTAATGACCCTGGGGAGACTAGGTGAACCAATTAAAAAACATTCAATAAACACAAAATCTTTACTGGGTAATGAAAAGAAGTCTCACTTCTTCCCTTCCTCTCTTTCTTTTCTCTTTCCTCCCCTTTCCTTTTTCTGTCTTTTGCTCCCTTCCCTATTCTTTTCCCCCAACACACCTGCCTCCCTCATTATAATAAACAAAGGTTCAAGTCTGACTCAGCAGACTCTACAGAGGAAATTCCCATGACTGAAGACCTGCTAGAGAGGCTTTGCATCTCCAAATATTTATGTCCAAAAGACAGGAATGCATACAGACTCATCAGTCAGCTACTCACCCAGCCCCAAATTGCAATTCGTTGGCTGTCCACAAATCCCATTTTTGAAAATTGTCTAAAACACATAAAAGAAGTTGACAAATCAGCTTTGCTCTGTGCATGGGAAACTAAGATAACTGCACAAACGTGAAATCCTGCCATTTGTTATTTCTTTCATTCTATCCAAAACTAAGATGGATCACTGCCAGAAGTCAAAAACACCTGAGATAAATGTCTACCAGGCTAATTTAAGGTTCAGGTGAACAAGGCTCACTTTTACAGGAGTCCATAAAAATTGTGGTGTGTGTGTGTGTGTGTGTGTGTGTATGTGTGTGTGTGTGTGTGTGTGTGTGTGTGACAGAAAACAAATCCTGGCAGTTTTTTTCACAGCTTTATATAAAAATTTGCAGCCCAGATGCACTTTTCTTTACATAATTGAATTTAAATCTCTCCAGATGTTTTCCATGTGAGAGTGTCTGCCCTTGCAATGAAGAAAGATAAGGGCATGGAGAACATCTGGGTAGGGTCTATGAATGACACTGGGCCCCCTACCTGAGAACTTAAACATCATTGTCTAAATAAATCTCTTCTTAGGCTGGGTGTTGATTAGTTAGCTCAGCACCATCAAGTAGAAAGCAACTTTTCCTTGATGGATTAAGAAGTCTTTTGTCACTAACCTGTGTTCAGAACTGTAATGCAAATAAAGACATGAGAAAAACATTTTATGTGCCTATTTCTTTTTATTCTCTTTAAACTTTATTTTTAGATATCTGTTTCTTAATATTAGCCTTAGATCAAAAGGCTTAGATTACATTGTATTTTAAAACATCGAGCAAATAGAACATTCAATTTTGGAGTATTGTGGGAAGTTTGGGAGCCTTTGTATTAACATTTATATGACTTTGAGACTTTTTGTATTTTAAATTGGCAATACATGTCCTAGAGGAAATTAATAATAGCTTTCAACTCATCTTCTCCATGCTAATTTTTTTTAAATTTGAAGATTTTAGCATATAGAGATGTGCAGTGAACCATGAGTGCACAACTTACTAACCCCCTATATAGTGAAAACACCCTCCAAGTCATGACCTTAGATGCTTCTCAACCAAGGGACAAAATGGGATGTTTTGGAGTATATAAAAGTATCACCTGAATTTATCCTTGGCTTTGGAGTGTATAAACATTGGCTCACACAGGATGTATTTGTTTGCATCTCTTTCATTAAACAGCATGAGATCTGTCCATGTTGTGTTCAGTTCTTTTTAGCTTCTGAAATAGTGCTCTATTGTAAACACACCACATCTGAACATTTTGTTAACTCAAGCTGCATTTTGTAGACCCTCAATTTTGTAACTGGAGGGCTTTGCAGGTCAAATCTGAGATGCCCTGAAAATTGTGCCATCTCTCATACATAGAAGATAAATCCAGATAGACAAAAACTTATTTTAAATATATGAAAGCCTCACTCAAATAAATTTATCCTGCCTCTAATCTAAATCTGTTTTCAACTCTTAAGGAAAATTCTTATTAACTTTGGCATAAGGGAATTTAATTCACTCTAGGATACTTAATAAACTGTAATCTTCTATATACTTTCTTTTCTTAAAAGAATTTATCTCCATTCATTTCCTCAAACCATTTCACTTGTTAGGCTTTCCTAGATGTCCATGGAGTTAGTTATAGAAACTTAGAGTTTACATTTTCCATTTACTGGTTGATATAATTGAATAGAAGAGTTGGAATAAGACTGATTCCAATCTCATTTCACTTTGGAAAGTTATCTAAGGGCCTCTATTTCTTAGCCTGAAATATGGGTAACCGCCACATCCCAGAGCTGCTGTGCAGCATTGGAGACAATGCCTATGGGCAAAATACTTGTATGTTACATGTATGTCATGAGGAGCTCATCACTCGTGTTTGGATCACATCAAGATAGACTCGTAAGTGATGAGCACAAGAGTTGTAGGCCACTCCTAAGACTTAATGATTGCCACTCCTAAATAACAGAGTTGGGCTTTACTGTTTACTCAGATATTTACTGAGGGTATATTTATCCTCGTCCACGTGTCTCATGAATTTCAAGTCTCTGTTCTTCGTATGCACTAGTTTCTGTGCCATCTCTAGAGTCACATATAAAAGCATAGTTAGGAAATGTCTTTTTAAAACTTCACATAAATCTATAAGGATAAATATTTTTGTCAAAACAGTATCTTCACCTAAAACTTATCACAAGGGCTAAATGATTTCAAATTTTTCATGGCATATTTTAAATTCTTTGTAATTGTAAAATGTAAACTAACACGGGGATGAAGTTAGAGTTCATCTCCTAGTAATCACCTGGTTGCTTCAATTTGATCTTCAACTTCAAGTGTTCCCAGTCTTCTGTTGATTGCATGCATGATCTTATCTCCTTGGTAACCACTTCCTCTGCCATCAAAACTAGCTACTATGATGTTTTCTGTACTTGCAAGGTAAGTAGCCCAGTTGAGTCTGAAGATAGTATCTGCTTTTTGACTACAGGGGCCTGCATATCTGTAAAAAAAAAAAAAAAAAAAGGTCCAAATTGTTGGCTTTCATTGTCTTTCTGAATCAAATAAAGAATACTTGCAATTCTCTCCTTGGGCAAGATGTGTACCTCTCCCTCCATCACAAGCCTAAAATCTTGCCAGCCAGTAAGAGACCCAAAATGGGTCCTCTAAAAGCTGGCAACATGTTTATAAGCACAGTGTGTTTCCTTCTAAGATTTCCATGCTATCAAACACAGATCTCACAAGTCAACATTTTAAAAATATTACAGTCATCAGTATCAAAGAAACTTAGCTTCTTGTTGAGGATTTACTTCAGTGGTTCTGGCGACTGCCTTGCAAGTGCAAGGTCCTGAGTTCAATCCCCGGTACAAAAAAAAGAAAGGAAGGAAGAAAAAAAGAAAGAAAAATTAATTTAGCTTCTCTAGTAGTGGAGTCAGGGACATTGTGTTGTTAAAAAATAAAGATGATGACAGATTTTAGTTCTTCTTTCTCTCTTGACTAAGAAATGCTCCCAGACTGCAAAATCATTTCTTAGGTCCAAGCTCTCTGCAGCATCTGCCTCACAATTCCTGTGACTTCAGAAACCTCTCAGGAACAAACAGACACATGGGTGAAAGCTCTGACTTACTAGGTCAAAGGAGAGAGAAATCCAGCCTTGCTTTGGAAAGGAGGTGTGCTGTTGAACATCATAAACACATTTTCTCTTACACTAGTTTTGACAGGCTATAATTTACCCCACACAAACATCAAGCCCTCTCATTTCTGTTAGTGGGGAAATACGCCATAACAGTCATGACATCACATTTAAATATGTCGTTCTTGCGTGATCTACAGGATGCCTGGGCAAAGGGCTCTTTCAGTAACTCTTCCATCCTCAACTCACCACTGCTACCCATTTGCTCATAGCAAGGATGAGGCAAGTCCTTGCTGATTTTTTCCTTCCTTTTCTTAGAGATGATGGGGACAAGAACTTCAGTTTGATGAATATATTGTATTTTAGTTCTAAACTAAATGTTTAAATGTTATATCAGTCCAATTTTAAACAGGAGAATATGTTTATGTATTTGTTAGGGAGATAAACACTTTTAAGTAACATATGAAATGCCTTTGTCCTGTTAATGGCATTAAATTCAGTAAATTAAGTGTCTGCCTTCAAGTTTAGTGTATTTCACCCCTAAGATTAATCAGTACATTTAAAAACAGAAAAGAAAAGACGGATATTTCAAAAAAGAAGAGGAAGAAAGTAAGTGAACAGAAATGGCATGACATCTGCCTTTTAAAATAAACTTTCCCATTTACTTACAGGGGAGTCAAGATAAAAACAAATCCCTATTTTCTAAAGTATGATTTTATTTTTAGTATTGAAGATAAAACCTAAAAACAAATTAATTTTACTAGTCACTTTGATTTCATTAAGTCAAAATTAGGCTTAATAAAATCAAACAGCATTTCTAGCACCTTAAAATACCTGCCTTTTTCTTGTGTTTTCATGACAGTTTTTTTTGAACTGTTAAGGTAGTGGAGCAAAACTGTGTCTGTATTAATATTTGTTCCTTTTTTCCTAGTGATAGCATACAAATTACATCCCTAAGTTCCAATACGTCCTATGTACAATGGTCCAACAGGTCTCCCAGGCTGATTTGTTTGCCAGTAAAATGAGTTCAATTAAGCACTGTCCCAAGGCAGATATCCAGCTCATTTGTTGTTTTGTTTTTTAAACACAGAAATTACATATGATGTAGGAGGACAGGGAAATTCTATAAGGATTGAAAGGTATTCTGAATCACTAATGAGGATATCTACAATGATCCCATATTCAGAATTCACATTAGTTCCCATATAACCTTTGAAAACTTGTGATATTAGGACTTCCGGTATGATTTGAAGAAGCCTGGATTATAATACACTCTCCTCTGACACTTCTTTTCACCAAAAAGAGGATGAGAAATACCTGTCAGGAATATTGCAAGAACTAGAAGAGAAATTTAGGGTCTTGATGCGTCAAAAGCAAATAAAGGGAGAAGTTGGGGCGAGGAACCTGGGATGACTCTTCATACCCATCCCTTGATTGTCCGAGTGTTCAGGAAGCAGGATGAAAATCCAGACTTGAGAATTCCTGTGGAATTCCCTGGCACTTCGGGTAAAATTAGATGCAAAATTAAAAGATCCATATGCCATTATGGCAGAAGGGAGGGTCTCTCTTGTCCACTACAATGGCAGAAAACAGAGAGGTTTGTGAGTGCAGCAGGGAAGGACGACACAGGACTCAGGAAGCGAGAAAAGATGAATCTGGTGCCATTTTTCAGTGATCTGTACCTGGGGGGGAGCAGTTAATTCCTAAATCACTCCCCCTTCTTGAATACTTACACTTCTAGCAGTAGAGGATATTGCTTGGATTTATCAAAATGGGGAGGCAAGATCATCTGATACCAAAATTCTAAACAAACAGAAAGATTAATTAGAAAGTTAAAATTATTCAATATTCAATTGCTTAACTCTGATTTGACTGCATATCTAGAGCCTAACAATTTGTTAAATTAAAATACAAAAGAATAAACTTCTTGGATTCAGCATATTTTAAAGATTTAAAAAAAAAATCCCTGTGGTTAACATACTGGTTAATGTTAAAACAGTAAAGTTGTTTCTAATGTATCTATTAAATACATTGGTTTCTTGTCAAAGAAGAGTATGTCTTAGAATTTCTAATGCTTTGTTTTTATAATCTGTTCTTTGGCATCTGATCTACTTATCTAGTTTGTTTACGGCTTATGTTCTAAGTTTTCCTCCAAAATGTTTTCCTCTTCTTGAGTTTCCTTAAAACGGTTTAGAATTTGTAGTTGGCCCCAGCTCTATTTTAAAATTCTGATTTAATAACATTTGTATAATTCCTATCACCATCCCAGACCGCAGAGCTCAGTTCCCATTTTCAGCTGTGTTGTTTCGAGGAATGAAAGCAGGCTTCCATGGACCGAACTGTTGTGCACATTCTGTGCAGTTTTTCCAGGGATCTGTTTAATTCCCAGAGTTTGATTTAACATTAGATTAATCAAATTTGTGCCTAAGTAATGAATCTATTTCCTTTAGCCTCATATGAAAGATGGGTTACACTAATATGTCCAAAATTTTTTTTTAATCCTCATATTTTAATAAAATTATTTCTAGCTTTAGTAGATTTTAAGTGTAGACCAAAAAAAAAAAATCATCTTTGTCCCTAGAACTATTTTTTACATTTATTTTCCTTTTGGGTATGTGGTTGATGTTACAATTATTTTAGTTAAGGGGAAAAGAAAGACTTAAGAATAAGATCTTTATATAGATTTATCCTTAGTTCACATTCTGATGATAGTTTTAATGCCTTCTGGTTAAATGTTGTAAGAACAAAAATTTCAAGCCTTTAGTATAATTTCAATAAGATATCAAACTATGAGTTGGCTGTGATATTTTAAATAAAGATACCAAAGTCCACTTGATTTCTCTGTTGTCTAAGTCAGCAGGCTTACGTTTGGTTACCAGGTGCTTTAGTTCTGTCATTTTATCGGTGCACACTCTATTCTTTGTGGAGAGGGCTGTTCATGACAAAACCTCACCACCCCTGTTCCCTTCCCACAGACTCCTCCTGGTCATCAGTCCTTGGAAAAGTTATAACCACCTTCTTGGAAGACCATCTCCCTCGCTCTCACAATTATTTATAACCATCTCCCTCACTCTAACAATTCCATTCTACTATTCTAGCAAGTTTTCCTGATGATAAGGTGCCTTATCTGACCTTAAAACTTTCAGGGATCCCCACTGTTAATCCCCTGAAATATAATGTCACATCTCAGTATTCAACATCTCCTATATCAGGCTGTCAATGTGGCCTGCGAAAAACTCTAAGATCTTCACTGAAGTGGGGCTCCAGGCCAGGGACACTGCCATCACCTCGGAGCTTATTATAAATGCCAGATGCTGGACCCACCTGACCTACCGGGCCGAACTCAGCTGTTAGCAAGGTCCCAGGTGGCTCTGAGGCACTTGCACTTTGAATACATTGCTCCAAGCCACTTTTCAAAAGTGCTTACACTTTCCATAGCTTTTGCTCCCTTTTAAAATGAGATGAATTGAATATTTTCTATTACTTGCTTAAATTAAAGAAAAACATTTAAACCAAAGCAATTCAGATGGATTCTTCTTCTTGTCCCCATACCTCCTAGTGAGGAAGAATCTTTTTCTGTTTAAAGAAACCTATTGGTCTTAACGGTCATTGAATATAATCCATGATGAGATTACCAAGCAGGGGCCCAGGCTATGAGAGAAGGATTAGGAAAAATGAAAGACTTCTGTCCAGGTTTTAAGTTTTAACCTTTATCAACAACTATAACTTTTAATATAATCATCTCAGATAATTTTCACCTTTTGGTCTAAAGCTGGAATAGATTAAGACATCATTAAGTTAAGACTTACTAGCAGAACAGAATTACTAAGGAGAGGAAATAAAACTAACAAGAGCATATTTTCTCTGAAAATCCTACTTCTTAAAACACACTGCATATAAAATTGTATTATTTTAAGACAAAGGAATAGAAAAATAGTAATCTTTGTAATAGGACATTTCATGGAAAAAACAGCCTTCTAAGTTAGATTTATATATTAAAAATGTATATTTTCTGATCAGATTATCATATTAGTATAATTTAGTGGTACTTCCCTGAAATTTAACTTACTTGTTCCATTCAAAATAATGAAGTCCAGTTTTTTGGAAGGCATTTGGACATCCTGCAGCATTTTTTCCAAGGCTGAGTTGTCTTCCAGGACTCTTAGTTCTAAACAAATACACAGAATGGCAGTTATTCATCACAATGCTAAGAATTTGTATTATGCAATGGAAATAAGGAGCAGATACAAAAATGCACAAAGGGGACTATCCATACTTCAGGTTATAAACCTCATGTTCAAGTCATTGTTGTAACACTCCCAAGCTGGGGGAAGTCACACAGTGCTAAGCACTGTTGCTCCTATTCACACACACTTCCCGAAAGGTGAACGGAGGGTGAATTATAAGAAAATACCTTTAGCATTCCCGACACGGTGCATAGTATAGAGGGGCAGACCAGGGCCTGTTAACACAATCAATGAGAAACATGTTTTAGATAAGTTTGGCATGCCTAGCCTATCACAAATGTTACTGCTTACCATTCAACTTTAATAAAAACACAATACATCTCATAGTGGACAAGAAGCTTAATAAATATTAGCTTTTCTTTTTCCTTAAAATAACTGCAATCGAGAGTAAGAAGTAGGACCGGAAAAGCACAGGACTCAGTAAATGAGAGGGAATGAGACTGCCTCTCTGCGCATCTCAGCCATGCCACTTTCTCTGTGCCCCATTTCCCGGTCACGGGGGTGAAATCAAAACCTCATCTTCCCCACCCCATCCTCTTCTCTCACCTGAGCTTCCCATGCCAGGGCAGAGCTCCGGAGCCAGCTGCACCTGGAGGAGGGGCAGGTCCCTCCCAGAGGCCCCCAGGAGCCCTGAGCAGGCAGCACATCTACAGTGCCTGACTTGGCTAAGCGATTCTTTTCTGGCATGCAAAAGTGTTTTTCTCACAAGCCCGTATCTTCACTATTTAATCCAAATGCAGTAGCTGCAGAGTGGAAGGTAATGTCTAGGAAAGCTATTTTGCGAGCTATTTGATTTTGATTCATTTGGAAGATTGTATTAATTTTCATACTTGATTGAAACCACAGTGAATGAAATATCCAGATGTGGGTTAGAATCGTGATTGACATTACAACATATTTATATGTCAGTTTCCTACATACAAAGTGAGGATGACCATGCCTACTTTACAGAGTTTTCTTAAGCCTTTCATAAGGTTATAAATAGATGAAGCTTTTAGTGTTGTGCCTGAGATAAAGGTCTTGCCCCAAGGACGAGTAACAAAAACAGCCACGGCAAAGAACCACAGACAAATAAATCTTGATAAAACACATTCGGGAAGGAAGAGTCCGACAACTAGCTCAGAGTCTCCCTCTGTGCCAGTTACTTGCTGGATGCTCCGGTTCTTTTTCATTTGAGAAATAGGGTGGCAGGGTGGCAGAGGGAAGGATTTGAGTCAGTCTGGTGTAAAACCCTGCTGTGCCGCTGTGCGGCCTGCAGGAGTCACTGTGCTCCTCCTTGAGCAGGTTTCTTCATCTGTAATCAATAGTTGCAGTAACAAAAGCCGGGCCTGGGCCATGTTGGGTAACGGGCTTTTCTCACACTTTCTTATTTAAAGGGGTGAGTTCAGGCAAAACCTCACAGAACTGCAGGTTTAAAAAAAGTCTTCAAAGGAATAGAAAAGGTGATTTTAAACTCACCACTTAAATGTGAAGGGAGAAAAAGGGCCTGAGGCAATCGCCTGACTCCTCAGGTTCCAAAGAGAACAAAGAATGATTTCCAAAGTGGAAACCAGAAGGGAAAGAGCTGCAGGCCCAGTGAGAAGGGCCTGGACAAGTGCGAGGGCTCTACGAGGGGCCGGTCTGCTGAGGGAGGGAAGGCAGGCAGCTCCCGGCAGGGAGAACCAGGGGCTGCATCCCGCCCACAAGTGAGTCTGGCCCACCGTCCTCCATCGCGTCTCACACACTTACCCCAACACACCAGCTCATAGTATTTTGCTTCTTTACTAAACGACACGGAATGGTACTGACACCTGTCTGGGTTCAGCTCACAGCTAAGGCACTCCACTTGCGTGTGGTCATTAAGCTGGATTCTGTAAACCAATGAAGTATTTGGTCATAGGATAAGTGAAAGACACTGAATAACACCATATTCTAGTTTCAAAAGTACCAGAAAGCCAAAGCAGTTTCTTAAATCTTTTAAAAAGTGAAATAAATACAAAAGTCAATAACTTCAAATCTATGATTTGGGAATGTCACAAAACCTTGAATGAAGTCATTCTTTTTGAGATATACATATAGACTATGAACGAATAAAAGTGTTTGGTAACAAATCCAAATTAATAGTAAGACATGGTTTTAAAAGTTCAAGTCTGGAAATTATCCATTATTTAAAAAGACAGAAGGAGAAAAATAATGAGATTATAACAAAAAAGAAAGGAAACAAAGTTTATGTATATAGGGGGTTGGTAGGGTGGGTAGGGCTATGGGAAAAAAAATGAGAACTAAATTGTGTCATATACTGGTACAAATTCTCATTGTGGAGTGCAATCACGATATGTATATGCAATGTACCAATAAAGATTTGAATAAAAAAAAGACTGTAGTCAACAATTTGGCAAAACTCTTACTTATAAAGATTTCTTCCTCCTGGCATTCCTTTATGCTCATTACTAAGGTAGTATCTGGGAAAGAAACAAAGAAATATACAGTGATCACAAAAATGTTAAATGGGCAGAACTCAAGCAGTGGACACCAGTATGTGGCCACACACATGCCTGTCAGTGTTCACCTGTTGGCAGCCATTGGCTCCTGGCCCCCCCCTTCATCCCACAAACCGTTTCTCTCCATCATCTGACCCAGGATACTCTTTTGATTAACAGACTAAAATATATGAAACTGGGATTCATTTCTTAAACTGACAAGTAAAACTGAAAAGAAACCATTTGTAAGAAAAATATGACCGGACAAATAAAGTGCCTGAAATTGAGATTCCATTCATCAGTTCTGTTTTGCATATCATCTGATTTCTATCATAAGCTTCAAGATGGCAGAAACCTCAACTTCCTGCAGCAGAGTCACTTGTGAGAAGGGTCTACAAAGACAGTGTCAGGCAGCGGCAGAATTCCTCCATGATGCGCCCAGGAAAGAGCCGTGAAAGTGTCTCAGATTCAAAGAAAAAGGTAGCAGAGAGTGTCAGGAAGGTTTTCACTTTCCAAAGAGAAAGGCCGAGACATGGGCCGGTGAAAGTGCCTTTCCAAGCCCTCCCAACACTCACAGCCACAAGAGCTGACAGAGTGGCCCCGTGCCTGCGACATTCCGACATTCGGGGACGCTCCCCGAAAAGACGCTGCTCTGGGAAAGGAAAGCAGGTAAGAGCAAGAGGTAGAGCTGCTCGGTGGCATGGAATCAAATCTGAGCATATGTGAAAATCATTAAGGCTTCCGTATGTTAAAAAAGAAAAAAAAGGATTGAACACATTCCAAAAGAGATTACTCTTTATTTGTCAGAGATTTTTCTCTCTACTTCTGTGCAAAAAGGGCATGATTATGAGTGGGTTTATATCCCACCACTGAGTAGAATACTCACAGGTAATCGTCGGTCAGAGCTTCTATCCCAATGACTTCCCAGGCTCCTTTTGTGATAAATGTGCAGTTCTGATTGGGTTTGTACATAAAAGACTTATTAGACTTTCTCTTCAACTAAAGCAGAAGGTTTAGTCATGTGTATCAGGAACTGAAACAACCTCAGTATTTCTCGTTGGATGTCCACCGCTCACCCCACCCTTCTCTATCAACACTAAATAATCTGTCTCAGTCTAGTTCACGCTGCAGGGCTTTACTAGCTTTAAGTTAGTTTGAAAAACGGGGGGCTACCTGAAACAAATTAAGAATACTCACTCTACTATCTATTTGGAAACGACAAATGTGTTTGTAACCCTCTTCATTGCTGATGATCTTGTAGAAACTATTACCATCGGAGGTAAAATGAGGCTCTGCGGGCCTAAACTAGAAAATAAGAGGACAAAGAAACATTAGATCACTTGTCTCATCTCTCCCTTCCCACTACCAGCTGTGATTTTAGAACACTGTCCCTACGACCTATGCTCAAAATTCCATGTTTTATTTGCCAAAGGACACTAGAAGTACTTGAAATTTTTCCTTCAATAAAATGTGGGCAAAAGAAAACAAACTCACGGGTAGGTTTTTGGTCAGGAAGACAGAAGTAGACATAAAATCAATTGCTCAGGTGATTTGATAAACAGAAATGGGTTACCACTATTTGGAGAGATATTCTCTCCAAATTTGGAGATATTCTCTCTGCATGGAGAATAAATATGACTTCTGTCTATAAGTATATACAACTTAAAAATTCCACCTTTTCCCAATATATATATTTCCTTAGTGTCACAAATGCAGTTTCTTGAAACACATATATTATTATTTGAGTGTTTTAGATTAGGGGTAGTGTGTAGTTTGGGAGGTTTTTTTCTGTTTTACAAATATTTATTTTTGAAAGTCAAGCTTAACTGTTAATCATTTCTTGACTAGATATTATAAGAAATGTCTGATGTATATTTTATATGGAGGCAGTCTAATAGTAATTTTTTAAATTTAAATTTTAATTTTTTAGTCATTTTTAAATTCTAAAAAAATTCTGTTAATAAAAAGAACATAGGAGTGATTTCTATCAACATAAGTAAAATAAAATTTTTATACTGCTTCAGGGAAAAACAGAAATATAGAACAAAATTTTCAGTGTTTTATGGTTTGATAAAAGAGAACACAGAGAATATAATGTATTTTAAGTAGAAGAGCATCTATTGCAGCCTGAAAGGAATATGTCGTTTTACTATTTCTATTTCTGAGCTACATTTGAGAGCAGGTAGGAGATAGTCTTTTAAAACCATCGGTTCACTGCACTCTTGATGTCTCTTCTCTCATCAGCTCCCATTTTGGGAAGGAAGACAAATACTTCCCTCTTCTATTTAGTGATTCAAAGTGGATTCATTTAGGGAGCAAGCTGAGGCACGCAGTACACTGGGTGTTCTCATTACGGAGCTCCGAAGCACATTCCCCTCTCCAGACCTGTGCTCACAGCCTTATCTTTTTAATACATTTCCCTGTTTCCCCTGGATGGAGTTGTGCCTAGTAGAAATGTGTGAAAAGTGGCATCTGTCTGGTTAAATACAGAGAGGAAAAAACATATTTTTTTCGAAGAGTCGTGAGGAAGTGTAGCGTGTCTCTTGCCATGGAGGAAACCACTTTTCATGTTGGCAAACCTCTCCCCTCTGCCCAATCAATGCCTGAAGAAAAGGACCCGAGAATGCTGCTGCAGAACTGAATCCAGAGCAAAGCGGCCACCCTCGGGACTCAGGCCTCACCTCTGTGGACCAACGTATAAAATCATTACGTATTTGGTACCACTGTGTTTCCCTCGTTAGGAGGGATGAATAGAAGTGTTCTTAAAAGTAGGTGCAATTCATTCCTTATCATGTGTTCCAGGTGGTCATGCAGGCTGGAGTTCCCTCACCTACGTGTGCCATTCCAGGGTCTTGCAGCAGTGTTACTGGTAATTCTTTGTGCGATGCACAAGCAGTGCAGGGGGACTGAGGAGTGTGGGAAGCCTGAGTGTCACCTTGTGCTCCCAGTGAAAGCTCTCCAGCTGGGCACCTAACAGTGTGAGCTCACAGAAGTATGACTTCTTCCCAGGGTCGGTGTACAGTAGACATTTTGAGGTTGCTACTGTGTTTCTGCTGGATCTGTTTGGGCATTTGTCCAGGCTGAGATGGAAACTGTGTTTTCTGATTTTAAAGCACAGAACCTCAAATATGAGGTCAGCAAATACATTTGGCATCTTAGCTGGGTTTTAGCAGTCAATGCTTTTTAACTTACTGGGAGCTTCAGCATGCACTGAGTATATGTTTTGTTTGCTCAGCTCCTGATTTTTCACTTCTCTTATTTTTTTCTAACTGAATACATTACATTTTCATCATAAAAAGATATTTCTATAGGGAACATTTCCAATATTTGAGAAATAGGTCATCTAGTATCTCTGTTAATGAGAAATAACCCAGGGTCCTCATGTAGATTACTTAAAAATCATAGCTCTGGCTAGCTGACTCGTCGTAAGTAAAATCCTATAACTCATAGACTTACTCTTCCAACCCAGCCAGTCCTGCTCAGCTCCGTGTGCTCATGTGCCTAGAAAGAGAAAATCCAATGACAACATTTCAAAAAGAAATAAGATGATGTGATACACTCTTTAGCCACAATGCAGTAAGGTGAACAAACTTATAAGGAAGTAACAGAAAACTGTCTCCACTCACATATTTTTATTCATGCCACTGATTTCAGGTAATCACATTTACTTGTCATGCAGGGTTCTGTCTTGGATTCACCCTGTACATTGTCCTGGAAGTTCTGCTGACTTTTTAAATCCAACACATACAGAACTGGAGAGAGTTTCCTTCTTTTCTTCCATCCTAGAGGCCCATTTTTAAACTTTTACTCTTCTTCTATCCACCCACACCAGAGAGCTGAGAATCTTTCCAGGTTCTTGTTCTCTTACAGTTATCTCTCTTGCCCCATTTTTGACTTCTCTTCACTCTGCCATCATTGCTTTTGGCCGTGTTTTCCTAGTGCACTGCCACAGTCTGTCACTGGAGAGGCTGCTTGTCTCTCCTCTTATTGCTTTACTATCCACCCTGCAGCACCTCAGCTGACAACAGACCAAGTCTCACAATGAACACAATGACATTCTCCCATTTAAAACCTTGAATCAGCTCTCTGTTTCTTCCAAGGTAAGATCAAACTCAGAATGGCAGCTGAGATGGTATCACTAGCCTTTATTTTCAGCTCTGTGCCTTTTCACTGGTCCTCAGGGTAAGTACCACAGACCCACAGTCTCTAAGGTACTCAGACTGGGTGCTTCAGCGCAGTACTCCACTTGCATGAGCTTTGTGCCCTTATCTGCCCTCACAGGACATGTTATCCAAGCTTATTCTACACCCCTACCATGTCTCTCCGCTCTGCCCCATCTCCCTCCAGTAGAATTGGGCATCTTCTTTTGTCGTACATCTTCTTCTCATGTTGTTTATGCTTTTCAATGGTACTCAAGTGATCTAATTAGCAGGAAGCAATGGGCATGAGTTTTCCAATTTCAGTTCTGCCAGTGTCTTATTACTTGAGTAAAGTTCCTTAAACTCATTGAACCTGAGTCACCACAATCCATGACACACTGGATTCAATAAATGGTAAATCTTATGATTTATTTTCATAATGACATTCCTTACCAGAACAGAAGCATTTTGGGGACAGGCAGGCCAATTCATTTTTAAAAATATCCATAACATAGAACAAAATTTGGAACATGACAAGCACTCAGTGTTTTCTGCATAAATAAGTAAGGGAAACAAGATATGGGTGTTCAAGCTGCCTACAATGGAAGTCTGTCCTGTGCCCAGTCAGGGTGGCAGTGGCTAGGGGAGTGTGTAGACACAGGCCTGTGACCAGAACAGGAGACTTTGGAGGGTTCTTGGCATCTTCCAATGAACTTCTGCCAGTCCCTGAACCTCCTAAGACTGTTGGCATTGTGACGCACCAGCCCAACTAGCCCTCATGGTTTCCCAACTGGAAGCCTTCCAGGGACACAAGTTTGGCTTAATACTGAGTTTGCCCAAGTATTGTCATCCTCTTTCCTGGCAGTTATTTATTTAAGTTCTGAAGCTGTTTCCTGTCTAAAGATAGCAATACTATGGGAATGGATCTGTGGCCTCTTGATACTGTTTTGTTTCACACAGAATTAACCAGTCATTCCCAATCTGCTATATCTCCTGAGTTAAAATACTATCATAGCACTTGCTGCTCCTCCCCCTCTTTACATTTTTAAATTTTATATTACCAAAGTCCATCACACTCTGGTATGGCTTGTGTCTAGATGTCTCCCCAAAGCCTCATGGGTGGAGACTGTCAGAGGTGGCTGGATCCTGGTTGTGTGATACTGGGATTAAGGGTGTGATTACTAAATTAGCCCACTGATGGCTTTGGCATAGCTTTGGGTATGGATAATGAGAAAGCTCACCTGAGATGAGGGTGGTACTGCCCACAGGATGGACAGCCTGGGAGGGATAAAAGGGAGAGGCAGTCTCTGGCTGGCCATTGCTTGTGCTTTGCTATGTCATTACTTTGCTGCTCTCTGCCAGCTATGAACTGTTTCTCTTCTGTGATGTCCCTCTGCTGTGCCAACCTGCCTTGGAGCCAGCCAACCATAAGCTGAAACTGGTACAAACCCTGGACTGCAATGAACCTTCCCTCCTTTACTTTTGGGCATCTGGTAGTTTGTCTTAGCAATGAGAAAAATAACTACGACAGATTCCATCTGTGGATTTTTCAGTCATTCTTTCCTCCTTCCCAAGGGACTATAACTAAAACAGTATCACTAGTGCATTAAGGTGAAGTGGAAGAGCTATCAGGTTATCTACTAGTTACTTAAGACTGGTCCACTGCCTGTGTTGGATGATAAGAGAGAAGAGAAAGCCAAACTTCATTTACTAATTTCCAACTTCACTTTCCCTGAGTTCACAGAGTCCTCCAATTACATGCAGTTTTACATGCATCCTTACCGGTGAACAATTCCATCCGAGGGTGGCCTTGTCATAGTCACAGATATCCATGACAGAATAGTTCTGAATCCTTCTAAGCCACTGCAATGCAATCCGTTCTTGTGTAGCCCATGTCACCCCACACAAGTAGTGATCCCTGGAAGGGAGGCAGCGAGAGGAAGAGAAACACAAAAGTGAGAGAGAATGACTTTGTCCCAGAACTTGGTACAGATAAATGTTTTGCTCCATAAAAACAAAGTGATCCTGATGAGTAGTAAATTTTTAAATGCTTAAGAATATGACTTAAAGGCCATGGATTTAGCTCAGTGATTCCAGCATCTGCCTGGCAAGTGCAAGGTCCTGAGTTTGATCCCCAATACCACATACCACAGTACTGGGTGTGGAGGCTCATGCCTACAATCCCAGTATTCAAGTCGAAGAGGAAGGACGACTACTATGAGTTTGAGGATAGCCTGGGCTACATATTGAGTTCAGGGTCAGCCTGAATTACAAAGCCAGACCCTGTCCCCAAAAAACCTTGAAGGAGAAGGAGAAGGAGGAGAAAGAGAATATGACTTAACACCATAAAATTTTAACTCTCCTCAGGCTTCAAGTGCAATGTAATTTGGAGTGGAAATTAAAATAGATGCAACAAGAAAAAGAATAGTAACATTGGTCAGTAGCTTCACATGTATGACCAGAATCAGATGCTCACGACTTATCTGGCCCTAAACTTGGCTTCTGCTAGTACCTGGGAGTCATGGGTGATGCTTTCCCCTCTCCTCTGCTGTCATGAAGAAATAATACGATGACATCAGGGACGTTGGCTGAGGTTTGAGTATTAGCTGGTAATTGGATGTGTTTTTCCAGAAGATTCTTATTAGGATGAAACTGCAGCTGACCCTTTTCTTAACTCACTTTTAAGTAGGGGAAATAAATTGACTTACACATCCACATACTTTGAAAATCTAAGAATTGTATTCTTTTTAAAAGAAAACATTTCCAAAGAGCAAAAACATGAACTCTATGAAGAAATCAAGGATCCCAGTGGTATTTTAACATAAACTTATATAACAAGAGATAATTTTCACAGTGCATCCTCCCCAGCACATACCTTCGAGCATTTTTGGAACCATCTTCTGACTTATAGTGAAAGGCAGGAAATTTATAGCACTCTTTCCCTAGCCTCCTTAACATTAGTTGTTTGCATAACCTTTTATTCTTCGTGCTTATCTCTAGTGTGAGTTTGGATGACTGTTCACCAACTGCATCTCTTGGGTGTCTCAACAAAGCCTTTTCCCTCTTTGTCAGCAGGTTCAGAATCAATCTTCTCACTCTCCTTCCACAACGGTCCCACGGTTTATCCCCCATCGCCTTAAACACTCTGGGATGTTCTTCTTGCTCTACTTCCCCAGGAAGTGCCATCCCCTCCCCTGATGACCTCGGCTGACTGTCACACCCACATCCATCCTGTTCATAGGGAATCCCCAGAGCTGTACACACTGCCTGGTTCCAGACAGATCCTTATGACATTGCTGTGGAATGCAGCCCTCAAGAAAGGAAACAGAAATCCTCTCGTGACTTCTGTGGCCTAAATAGCTCTGGCCTTTTCCAGAACACACACAACCCTTCCATTTCCCCTCCTTCCACAAACACTGGGCCATGCCACAAGTATTTACTGAACCCTCACGATAAATCTCTTTGGGTCCCTCATAGCTTCACTGTTCTCTTTATTCTCTGGCTGGATAATTAACACATCAATGTGTCTGTGACCATGACCTCCACACTGTCCCTGCTGCAGGTCCTACATAACATCCCCTTCACTCAGCTGTAAGCACCATACTACACAGATGACCTGTCTCCCACCCAACCCTCTTCTTGGTTATTACCAGGAACCTCTCTGCTCCCTCTCCTGAGGGCCTGTGCTCCCAAGAACATCCCATGAGGTTTCCTGGTCACCTCTTCTTCGATTAAACTTGTCCTTGGGTATGAAATGGATGCCATGCCCTCACTTCTTCAGGTCATAGCTGAAGTGTACCCTCTCCATGAAGATTTTTCTTGGAAATTCCCTGCTGCTTCACTGCTATTGCTTTTCAGGTGCTTTTCACAAAATGCCAGGCTGCAGCTTCTGGGAAATTTAAATCCATACTTTTCACATCATGAAACATATTCTTTTAATTTTTCTTCCTAACCACTAAAAACTGTTAAGGCACTCTCATTGGAAACTGATTTATCTATGGGCAGCAGGAGAGAGTTGGTCTATGGGCCCCGGGAGAGCAGCCTTGGTTCTGCAGAAGACATTCTTCTTTTTCATGTCGGAACTTCTCTGGATCATTTACGAAAGCTCTGTGCCTCTGTCTAAGTGGGGAAAGCCTCTCTACTCATGAGCACACACTTGTGGAAAATTCCATCTGTGTGGCACAGGAACCTGGGGCCCAGAAATACTCTTCCTCTTTTTTAAGGAGTTCTGGTGATGGAGGGAAGGGGCAAAAGGGGCAAAATATTTCCTTTTCATGATTAGTTCTGGGGCTAATGTTTATCTGCTAAAGCCATAAATTACTCAGGTTCAGAAGTCAGGACTCTAAAGCAACTCTTCCCTATTTGAAAACACTTTAGGAATGGAATGAAGGAAGTCAGCCAGGAAGCTCACGTGTACCGGCCCCTGCCCTGCCCGCTTCTAGATAAAGTTCAATGGACCTGGATTGTCGACTACCTTTGTCATTTCCATGCCCCAAGTGCACTCTGCACCCTGGTGCTTGGCAAAGCCAGGCCACTAGTGGAGCAGGCAGTATTTTTACAATATTTTAAATGAATGTACTTTTCTCCCACTGCAGCCCTGAGATCTTGCCAGGATGAGATATCAGAATCATGAAAGAGATATAAACAAATAGCTCAACTGAACTTTTCACTGAAAGGTTAAATTCCCTTTATTAGTCCAGAGTCAACCCACAAGCAGGTCCATCGACTATGCTTGATACCTGCTGACTTTACTCTGCAAGAAGAGAGGCAAATATCGAGTTAGACTTTCTCTCTGTAATGGAGAAGAGATGATAAGAAAGGGGCCAGGCTGCAGTTAGGCCTCCTGGCAATCTAGGGGATTTCATCCCATGGTAGGTGTAACGACTCAACAAGCTTTTCTAACTTTGGAAGCTGTGTCGTCCAAGGGGAGTGACATAAAAACATGAGAATGAGAGTGTGCACTCATGTGTCATCTGCCCTGTGTCAGGAACTAACTGTTCAAGAGCTCGACATAAAGCTCGAGACCACCTCATGAAGCAGGCAGTCTTGTTTCGTTTTGCAGATGAGGAAACTGAAAGGCAGAGGGGTCAGGTAACCGCCAGGATCACTCAACTGGAAATTATCGTAGTCAGGGGGTCAGACCCCTCTGTTGGCTTCAGGTCGCCTGTTTGCACTCACGCCCACGGAAGCACCTCTGCTGATCTGTCCCTTTGGAAGCGTGACTAGATAGCTTTTCCTTCTGCTTCTTTTTAGCATAACATTTCTCACTCGATGAAATCACTTATTCTTAGACAGTTGTATGTAAACTACATTTTATAATCAGATTTGAATGTATTGAGAGAGACTTCATTTTGAATAGCACACTACAGGGAACCTACTAGTAAAATGACTGACTATCTTAACACAGTGTCTCTCAAACAGTAGACATCTAATAAAAGTCTTTTGGGTGATACTGGTCCCCCTCAGTTGGACAAGTGTTACTTTTGGTACATTAAGGATACTTAAAATAAGATATGCATGACTAACTGGAAGAAATATTGGAGGGAAAAATGCTACTAAGAGCAACTGCAGACCGTGGATTGATTAATTTAGTGAGTCACCAGAGGAAGCAGGCGTACTGCCAGTGCCGGCCTTGGGCTCTATGCCACCCTCTGCTCTGGTAAGGGTGCCAACTCTCCTGAGCTGCTGACAGATCGAAGACAGGAGAAATGGGAGGGGCAAGATGGAGCAGAGCTGAGCATGCAGCTCGAGCCCTGATCTGCCTCCTTTTTTACAGATGAGACTGGTTTCTAGGGAATATCTGTCTGGTTTGCTTATTTCTTTGGAGACAATCTCAGCCTTTGATGACCTTGCTTTATAGACCAAAGGTCACTCCCTGTTTAGAGGAGCGAGAACAAGTCTTTATCTATCATATTCCTTGGAGCAAGGAGAACAGGGGTGGGGTATGTTATGAGCTGGCTGGGATGGGGCCCCAGAGCAATTCAGCAGATGTTGGGTGAGGTCAGCTCAGTGGGGCACGCCCTCTCCAGTCCTCATTTTTGAGGGCACAGCATTTGCAACTGGACAGGAGTAGGTGGACAAGAGCAGATTGCTTTGCTAGGTCTTTATAAAGGCTTCCCATGGAGCAGGCTTTGTGAGGTCCTGTCCCATACATGGAAAGTCACTTGGAGAGCCTACTTTACCTACCTATTAATTTGCTCTACAAATATTGATTGTTCATTTATTATGTCCTTGGTAACTCTCCTGTAAAAGTGACCCTTATCCTGTAGAACTTGTGTTATTTTGGTTGGCCAGGTAAATGCTGCTATAAATAAAACAGTAGGAGTTATATGATTTTACACTATATACTGTTTTCTTTCAAATATTTTGGGCTCTCAGACCCCCACTATAAGTAGTTAACATACGCTTCCAGCTTGACTAGTCAACCTTAGTACAAGTTAGTGGAGTGGCAGGAAGGCCAGCCCTGGTTCAGGCCCAGGCTCAGGTCAGGTGTTGGGAGAGTGGCCTGAATGCCCTTCTCACCTGTTACCTGCAAGCAGCGCCCCAACCCGCTTGCACTCAACTTTGCTAATTTCTGAGAAAGCACAAACCAGTCTTGCCTTCCTATAGCATTTTCCTTGCTGGAAGCAACAGACACGTGGTCTACTAAGGACATGAGTAAGTGAAACATGAGAGGAGGAAGGGAGGTGCTGGCCCTGGCAAGGCGGATCAATGCAGAAATTGGTGAATTGTGGGGTAGCACAGCAGCAGCCCCTTGAGCAGCACAACTTTCCTGAGTTTCATTTGAGCTGCTGGATATTTGCAAGCTGGAACACCATCTCCAGAGAAAACCTAGAGGCTAATTTTACAAAACTGCAGTCTCACCCATGTTAACCGAAACAAGAACTGTATTTAAATTCCACTGCCCAACACTTTCCTACAGCATTTCCCAAAGTGATTCTTCATGTCCCAGATCAATGAAGCAGCCCGTAAGTTTGAACTGAAAAGCACAAAGAATTAATGATTAATTTACAAAGGGCAAATCATATAAGCCTTTAGATCTGGTTAAGTTTTCTGAGCTCAGCATTGCACAACTGTGACCTGGAAAGGGATTTTTAAGTGCTGTGACTTAGTCACCTCATCTGGAAAATGACTGTGGATGGGACACCACAGGGTGCTTATGGGGTGAAAACGAGACAGCAGAGGCTGAGCGCAGAGCGTAGGCCCAGCCCCTATCATGTGCACATTTTTACTGGGTAATTCCAGTACTGTGTCTCGGCAGACACACGCCTCTGTCCTGTTCCCACTTCCCACACTAACACGTGTGGGTTGAGTAGTTCATTTCCCTTTGCAGAGCTTCAGATCTCTCCCGTGTGTCACAGTGGAGTTCTGGTCACACCCTGGATCTCTCCAGGTTCTGTCTAATCTTTCAGGGCTCCTGGAAGGGGGGAAGGGCTAGGCTTGCCTGATCAAGTGGCAGTCTTCCATTTACTTTGTGTCATTGCACTTCTGCATTGCATCTCATTTCAACAAAGCTTCCAGGTCCTTCAAAAGAGTTTACAAACTATTTGTGAGGTGTAAAGTTCTTCCAGATGGACTGTTTTTCTAAGTAGATGCTTATTATCTCTCCTCCCTGCAGATAGACACTGGTTATAAACCAGATCACACTGGGCATTGCCAAATTTTTCCAGGGTAGCTGCTCACATTCCCACGCTCTGTCCCACCTCAGTCTTTCTCCTCTGGCCTGGCCGCAATCCGACTTGGTTGATTCCAGAGGAAGCTGTCCTCAAGAAGCTGTCTTTGATCCCAGCATCATGGAAACCCCAACTCCCCTGCTTGGAATGCCTCTAACCTGTTGTCTATACCTTCCTCACTTCACACTTAAGTCATTCATCTCATTGTTTTATATTGTCTCCCTGATCATGAGTGCTGGAAAGACACAGGCCCGGAGGTGCTTAATAACAGTAGTTCAAACCCCCAGGGTTATGTAAACAAGCCACATTTTGGGGCACAAGATGAGGAGGAGGTCTCTAAACTGAATTCACAGCTCCTCGGAAATTTCTATAGGTCTCATGCCGGCCCACACAGCCCTCCCGACTGCCTGATGTGGCTCTCTCTTCGTCTCAGCAGGCCCCCAGCCGCTGGGCTAAGCCCCTCTCGCACAGTCCCTCTGCGGGGCCTGCACCCTTCCCCCACTGCTCCGTGGCACCCGCAGGGTCTGTGTGAACACACCCCTCGCTCTCTCCAAGAGTCGCTGCTCACAGTTCATCTCACTGCAAGGCCCTTCCTGACTGTGTCTCCACCAGCCCATTGCCTTCGCCGCGCTGGTTTGGTTTCTTCGCAACTTGGACCCTTTTCTATTGCCATTTATTTGGCTGTTGGTTTTTTCCTCTGTCCTAGAGTGAACGTCACAACTGTGGGACGCAGACTGCGCTAACCTGCCCAACAAGCTGCGCCCTCCCAGCCTGAGCTCAGGAAGTGGAGGCTCAGCACAATCCAGCCCAGGTGACTCAATGCTGACGCATTCCCGCCTGTGTCTGAGACCTTCTCCCTGGAACGTGTGAGACTGTCCAAGCCCAGCGTTCTGGCGTGTGGTGGAGTCTTACCCAGTTACAGAAGCCGGGGCTGCAATTGGGATGGAAGTTGCATTGGTGACTGAGCTGAGACCGTCTGTATTTACAACAAAGAACTTTACAGTTGGATTCACGGCTCCAGCCTAGAAAAAAGCAGTTGCAGAATTAGTATTGAAAACATAAAAAAAAAAAAACTGTAACATCATTACATAACTTAGACCCACAAAAATGTTCACATGATAGCCCTCAAATTATTACAATCAAATTGCCTTAAACAATTTAATACAAGTACGATGAATATAGGGACAGTCAGGAAATGCAACATTTTCATGTTTAAGCAGAAGCATATGTAAGATTGTGTGTGTGTGTGTGTGTGTGTGTGTGCGCGCGCGCGCGTGCGTGTAAAACTTTAAGATCCAAAGAATTTATTTGAATAAAAAAATTCCTTACATGTTCACAACTTCCTATTGTGTGTAAGCGAGGATAAACCTCCGGAGATCATTTCTATCTTTTGCAAATATCACCTGAGTCTGTGCCTGTCCCTGTGAAGGCCCCAGGGTTTGGCCAAGGCCACAATCTCCGGGAGAAGTCAGCTCTGGAGCCGGCGACGCCCACTGGGAGGAGCTCACTGACGCCCCGCCCTCGGGTCGCTGCGTTGGAGCTTCCCAGTTGTATTATGACAGAAGCCTAAAGCCTCTAAAATGTACATAGATCTTCTATTGACAGATTAGGTAGAAATAATATGATATTTTTAGAGAGAGCATTTTAGTTTTTTTTTTTTTTTTTGCCAGTTTTGCTCATCAAAAAATAACATTCCACTAAAAACACAGCTCCATATTTAGTCTCAGATCTTTTTTCCTTTTAACTTCCTCTCCTTTCCGAAAATGGCAGCTTTTCATAAGGCAAATTAAGTGAGTTGGTAAAAATAAAACTCCCTCTTTTTTTTTCAGATTGGTTACAGCAAAACTACTTCATTAGATTTCCCTGTAGGTAACACTGGGGCCATTTGTACAGTGCTAGTGAAGACTCCTGGGCTCCCTTCTGAGTCCCTTCCACCCTGGCTTACACTGCTTCACAGAGCTCTTCACTTATAATAAACATGCATCCTGGATGGCAGAGAACAGTCTTGAAAACCAAGATGTGACACTATTATTACAAATGTAGGACGTGCAAAGTTTGCATGAGTGCCAAATCTATAATCGAACCCTCAAAACTAGTCACGTACTGTATCCTGTTAATTAGTAATACAGTCTGATATACAAACCAGCATTTCAACTTCATCTCGGGCACATTCCAACTTCTACAAATGAGACGAGCTTCTGATTCAATTACTTCATTCAAACATTTTCATCCCCCCCCCACCTCTTTCAAAAGCATTTTCACCATCTTTTTCTGCTTGTCATTTCTCAAAGTTTTTGGAGAAATTACAAAACCTTAAATCACACTCTTTCCTGGGATAATAAAAATACTTTAAAATTGCCAGATGCTGTTGACTTCGGCAAGAGTAATCACAGCAAGCTGTTGAAGAGAGGCTGACAATATTTTCATTAGCAGGAAGGGATTAAATGCAACCATTCTCCTCCCTTCAAATCACAGAGCCACTATCCAAGCAGGAGTGCAGACCTTCGGATATGGAATCTTTACAGTCTTCGGGTACTGCAGCGACTCATCCGAGTAGAAGGAGTATTCAATGAGTGGGACTTCTGTGTCGTTAAATTGGGCATATGCTAAAAAAGTGCTGTTTGGAGACCACCATAGAGCAGAGTAGGCACTGAAGACTTCCTCTGAAAAAAAGACATAAATTGTTCTGTTACAAGAAGTAGCTGATAAATTGGCTTTGGCATTCAAAATATTGTTCTCATTAGCTTTAGTAATTACAGTAGAGTTCAACTAATGAACCATTTTGCATTTGCTAGGTTTCCAAAATCAGAGTAATACAAATGAATAAAAATAAAATCTTCAAGGATATATCAGGATTGTAAAAATAAGTAACCCATTGGACCATTTTAGAATATTTTAACATGCAATATTTAATATAAGCACTACATTTTTTCTTCATCTTATAATCCTCTAAATTTATGCCTCAAAACATACTAAAAGTAAATTTCACACAGGAGGCTGATTTTCCTTTCTAATTTTCAAACAGTCAACATGCCAGCATACTCTCCCCAACTGGGCTCAGTTTGTGCTGAGCCCGCAGGGTACTGGTGGGTGGTGTGTAGCTCCAGGCTATCAAACCAATATGGTGCCCAGAGTTTACTACTCTTGGCACAAACATGGTATGGGAAGGATGGATTTAGACTAGCAAGAGCTCCGTGAGACCCCTACTAAGAAACACCTCCTCACACAGCCTAGAAACTAAGAACTCCCTGGGTTTAACACCCTCCTTTGATGAAAATAGGTTCAAAGAAGGAGGGAAAGGAAGGATCTTGCTCTGCAGTGCTCCTTGGGCTTATTCTTACTACTTGGCATTGGCAGTTCTTTCCCAATGGGAACCAACCATTCATGGGACATTCCTTCCCTGGTTGTTAAACTGCCTAAATTTCTTCCCAACTTGGAAAGAACATTCAAGTATACTAGGTGAAAATTCTTGTTTTATTTGCTAGTCACATGTGATTATGTGGGGATAAATATAAAAGCCTAGAAAATAAAATTTAGGGTTAGGAAATTATGTATCCCAATGAATTTTTCGATGACTAAGTCCTCTTTATATGTTACTTAGAATACATTTTTAATAATTATAATAGCAGTAGCAGTGGCAAAAATAGCATCAAAAGTAAAATACAGTGATTATCTTGATTAGCTGACATTTCATAAATATGAACTATGCCCCAAGCACTGATAATAGTTGATTCTTACTATGTCAGTAAATCCTCATCATAACTGCTGTACAGATAGGTAATGTGAAGAGGGCCTAATGTAGACAGTAAATTCACCTCGGGTTTCATATCTTTGGCCTGAATCTATACTGCACTGACCCTACTTGCCTGTACTTCAGAATTTCTATTGATGTAAAATCTATTACATGGTTAAGTCTGCCTACTCCCATCACTCAGCCACAAAGAATCATAAGTTAGAGATATTTCTAGCTAAATGGATGCACCTTGAGACCATACTCATAAGTGAAATAAATAAGACACAGATGTGTAAATACCATATAGTTTCTCTATTTTTGTAATATTATCCACTAACTGAAATTGACTTGGACTAGGTAAAAAATGAAATGAAATCATGAAGCAGAACTTTTTTATCTATCAAGAATAAATAACAGGATGAAATAAGAATGAATCTTTTTACTAGGTGTGAAGCACCTCCTCTTTCCCTACAACTAATTATTTTTTTCTTTTTTTCAGAACCAGAAATCAGAATTTGTCCAACTTCAAGTGGACTGAAGTTCTCCATAAAGCAGACTTTTCTTCTTCTCTATTCTCCAACCTTTACACAATATTTTATAGTCACTGTTAATGTTGTGGGAGTTTTTAGCTTTCCTTAGCAACTTCTGGGTTAGGTAGATCTAGTTAGAAAAACTTCTGATGTTAATCTGGAGGCTTTTATGCTCTAGTAAAGCCAGTACACAGAAGGCCCTCATGGTAGTAACCAAAGACAAATGGTGTATTGTTGAGACAATGAGGGCAGAAGCAGCACTTGTTACTCTTAAGAAATTCTTAGTGTTTAAAATACCTAGTGTTGTGAGTCCTTAAAGAGACTTGATAACACTAAGAAAACATAGCATATTTTGAGTCCCACCATATTTCTCAATTTTTAAAGAATTGTTTGAATATTTTAAACAGATTTTAGGTTTTCTCATTTGAGAAAGTTGTAGAATCTTTACCTTCATAAACCCAGTCAGTTATTCCATTAAATATTACATTTTCCTCTCCAGTCCATGTGATCCTGTGACTTGGTAAATTTGGTTCAATTTTAACATAAATATCATTCTTCCAAATATATGCCTAAAAGGTAAAGAAAATATCAATATTAATAATGTTATAATATATTTTATTCTGGAATTCTAAAGTCCCTTCCCTGGCTGAATGTAGTGACCACCATATTTAAATAGTAAATTCGAACACGAAGAGTCATTATCTCCCTCCACTCTTAAAATACAAGTACACAGGCTATAATCCTAATAATCCTAATAACAGTTTTAATATTTGAAGAATGAGAAGATTACAATTACCACTATATGGATGCTCAAGTGTATGCAAAGACCTAGCAGTGACCACTTCTACAGGACGACATAGGAGAGTGTGTTTGTCCTAAGAGGGAGGTGGACAGAGTGCAGCTGCATTCTTGCAGAGAGAAGCCAGACTGCAGACAAACATCCACCTTTGTCTTTAAATTTTGGGGGGGCCTCTAGATTCCACCAAAACACAGACTGAGAAGTCACACCCAGAGTGACTCAGAAGGTCTCTCCTGTGCCTCAAAAACTATCAAGTACAACATTCAGAACTTAAAAGTGTAATAAGCATCTCGACATGAAAACCAGTTCCCTTCTAATAGTCTGGAAACTTTCAGGAATTGTATTTGTTATGTTAAGCTAGTGAAACATCGTCTGGGTGATAATACTGTACTTTCTGATGAGTTAATTAGCTCCCTAAGATGCCTGCTTTGTGTCAGAGTTAGTGGCACCTGCAGAAGTAAGACTTAAGTCAATGATGTTGTCCCCACAGCACTGATTTACTAACCAACTTATGACCTTCGGATGACCATGTGATCCACTGAGTATTGTTTGGAATTCTCTCTTCTGTTATCAGCTGCCTGGACAAGGATAAAAGAAAACATTACCAAGAGAAAAACTCACAAGGAAAATTTCTTCTGAAAAAAATTACACTGGAAAAGTCTAATAGGTTTTTATGAGGAGAGCACTGACCTTTTGTTTAAGTCATAAATGTCATATGAAGCTGTGTAGGAATGCCTCCATTGCTATAAAAGAAAACAGACATTTCAGGCCTCTGTGACTGTTGTTGATAGTTCGGCGCCTTGTTAGAGGACTTCATGATGCCAGGTATAGAGGTATATCACTGGGTAACCCCTAGATTTCATCATTCGATTCCTCTGTATTCAAAACACTCTCTATTCAGAATCCTAGAATGCAGGGATTTGAAAGAATACTGGAGATTGCCTTCATACAAATGCCTCTGGACTTCATTGATAACCTTGCCTCTGACATCCCCTCTTTCAAGAGACTTCCTAGGACCACAGATGACTAACATGACTTTTTTTTTTTTTTGAGACAGGATCTCGCTTTGTAGTTCAAGCTGGTCTTGAACCCTGCCTCAAACTCTGCAATCCTCCTGCCTCTGCCTCCCGTGTGCATGAGCTACCATACCTAGCACTGTGGTATGTGGTACTGATTGCTGGTGGACATGAGTTACCACATCCAGTAATATGCCATTTTTTTGTGCAGTGTTATTCCTAGCATTAAGCATAGCATATTAAGATTGCCTGCCCAAGAAAATGCAACTTTTCACTTTTCATCTGTCTTACCTGGAAAATATTTTAAATGTACATGATTATATTGTTGGTAATGATGTGAAGAAATGTTTACTTTGAACATTGATAGTGAAAACGTCAAACGTTAGATTATTTGGAAGCTACCCAGCTATATGTATATTAAAATCATCATTTTTTAAAACAACCATTTTAGGAGTCTGAAAATGAATGTCAAGTTACTAAACCCAAATTAAGTAAGAGAATATAAATAATAAAATTAAAAGCAATGGTCAAGATAAAGTACATAAAAGAGAAAAATCAGCAAAGGCAAATATTAGTTCTATAAGAAGACTAGTTTAATTACTAATACAGTAATAGATGAAGGCAAAGTGATTCAAATACCTACTATCAGAAATAAAAAATGGAAACATAATAGGCTTCACAGACAGTAAAAAGTACAGGGACCCTCTGAACACTTTTGCTAGTAAATTACGCAAAGCTGAAAAAGGGAAAATCCCTTGAAAAATAATTTATAGATGAGGTGAGGATATCTGAATAGTCTTATATTTAACAAACTTAATGAATCATCAATAAAAACTTTTACATAAAGAAGTCCAAGTAACTTAATCAGTAAACTACTTGTTACTTTTTCACATAAGTTGGAAACTAATGTCTACACATAAACCTACACACAAATGTTTATAGCACCTTCAATATTAATTGTCCAAACTTGGAAGCAACCAAGAAATCCTTAAGTAGTGTATGAGTAGATAAAGAGGCTGTATTGAAGCCATACAATAAATTATTATTCAGTAACATAATAAATAAGTTATCAAACCACAAAAGACATGAAAGAACTTTAAGTATATTTTTCTAAGTTAAACAAACCAGAATATTAAAAATATTAAGAAAGGCTGAGGTCTTTTCAGGATGACGAAACCATAAGGAGTCATAGAAAGAAACTCAAGATGTTTGGAATGTTTACTTTATCTTTTGCGGCAGACGCATCAATCTCTATAGTTTATCAGGACTGGCAGTTTCCATTTCTCATGCATTGCTCTGCTTGAAGAGCTCCTAGCTGAAGGGGGAATTTGAGTGAATAAACTACAATAAAAGAATCAGAATAAGATTTGGTGGTGAGTAACTTGTGAGTTACTTGTATTAACCACTGACTTTCTGGAAGAGGAAAACCGTGGAAACAGAAAAGATCAGTGGTTGCTAGGAGAAGAGAGGAATGAACAGGTGGAGCACAGGGGACTTTTATAGTGAAGCTACTTCATATCAGACTGTAACTGTGAGTGCCCATTATATATCTGACAAAATCCACAGTCCACGCTAATATAAACCATGGACTTCAGTTAACAGCAAGGTGCCAGTCACTATCAATGGGCTCATCAACTGTAATAAATGTATCACGTGTAATGCAGGATGTTAACAGGGGGAACTAGGGAAAGAATGGATGAAAGAGCCCATAGAAAAAGTTTGCTTATGTTCAGCAAACTAAAGCTGATCTAAAAATATACTGCCTATTAATTTGTTTTTAAAAATGAATTAGAGCTATGGTTTTAAAGTTCTTTTTCATGTCGCTAGCTGTGCTCTGTGGTTGTCTTAGTGTATGGAGCCACTTGAAACATTCACTTTTCCTGGTTATTTTTACTCTGGGGAAGAGCTACAAGTCTTGTGGTCCCAGATGTGGTCGATACAGTGCATGAGGCCACAGCGCACTAGTTTTATGAGTCTGTCTTTGAGTTGAGTGGCACTGGCAATGGCATTCACTTTGTTAATGATTACACCTTAGAAGGACCCTTCCTAAGGAGGACTTAACAGAACTGCTTCAGAAACTGGTGAGAATGACAGGATAGTGTATTCAAAGCAAGAAAGAATATTTTGAGGGAGATTAATGGCAATAGGTCTTTTATGGCAGTATACTGTTTTTAAAATTAAACATTCACCATATATTTTGATCTCACAGTGGACTCTAGGCAGCCATATGGAAATGGAAGAGGAAAGACAAAGATTAAAAAGTATGTATATGATCATATTTTTGTATTTATGTCTGCATGTGAGTGCACATGAAAATTAAAGATGTTTTAAAAGAAATTCTTTGTCTATATGTCTGTATTCTTATGATATTCTTACAAGAAATTGTGGCTTACTCCTTATTACATACTCAGAATCTAGTGCAAGCCATACAGAAGATATGCAAGACATAAAACAAAGCTACAGTAAAATTCAAATTGTACCGATGAGACAGATGAAATAGAAAGCTCAAGGACATCCAGTGGTATGAGCTCAGAGCTAAGACAGAGACAGGATTAAGTTCCTGATCTTAACTACTTACCATTTCTAACCCTCTCACTCTCATGTCAACAAATATTTATCAAGTTCTTATTTCCTGTAAGTCACACATTCCTTTCCTGAGTCTTGGATTATTTTGACACAACCCATGCTTGTTTCTGGGCAACCTCCAGTATAATGTTTGGTAAAGTGGAAAGGTGTGGTATAAAATATTAAGAATATTAAAAATATTAAGAAAGGCTGAGGTCTTTTCAGGATGACGAAACCATAAGGCGTTATAGAAAGAAACTCAAGATGTTTGGAATGATTACTTTATCTTTTGCAGCAGACGCATCAATCTCTATAGTTTATCAGGACTGGCAGTTTCCATTTCTCATGCATTGCTCTGCTTGAAGAGCTCCTAGCTGAATGGGGGATGTGAGTGAATAAACTACAATAAAAGAATCAGAATAAGATTTGGTGGTGAGTAAGAAGAGGCAGGCATTATAAATTAGGGCTTGGAGAGAGGCTTATGTGAAGGCATCAGACTCCTGGGCTGAATTTCCTAGAGGAAGACAGCCACACAATGAAGGGCCAAAGGGCATGACAGCAGTGGGACAAAATGCAAAGTTAAGAAAGATCATGTTTAAGAGCACAAGCTTTGGGAATCTTCTAACTTGGAGTCAAGTCCCCACTGTGTAACATCAGGCAAGCGTCTCGCTGCAACTTGACTTTCTCTGTAGAAAAATGGAGATAATAGTAGCAACAATCTGAGGGGCCTGAGAAAGTGTGCAAAGTGTTTAGCACGGTTCAGCCGCATTGCCGTGTGATAGACGATACAACTGTTATTATCTCCAAACCATTAAAGAATGAACAAACATACCCACACTGACAACAGCACAGTTCGTAACAGTTAAATTTTGGAACCAGCCTATACCTTCACTGAAAGATGAATGGAAAAAGAAAATGTGCTAGTTACATAGAACAGAAATGCAGATAAATAAACTTGTGCTCTCTTCAGCAGCTCATATACAAAACTTGTAACAATGCAGAGAAGATCAGCATGACCCCTGCACAAGGATGCCCGCAAATGTATGAAGCATTCCACATTTTTTATTTAGAGCTAAATAGATGCACCTCGAGGCCATACTCATAAGTGAAATAAATAAGACACACATGTGCACATACCATATCGTTTCTCTAGTGTGAGAAACTGAAGGTGTAAATGAGGTCCAGAATGCATAACAGGTATTGTAAAATGGGGGGGAAAGGCTCAAAGGGGAAGAGGGAACTGTAGAGGGGAGGGGAAAACAATGAAAGGAAAGAAAATATTTGATGGCAAAAAGAAAAAAAAAACTGAAACAAAACTTATGTATATGGGGGGTGGACAGGCTGAAGGGAGGGCAAGGGAATGTGAAAAAATAAGAGTCAAGATAAATCTTGGTGTTGGTACCAAAGTACAGGTATAAATTCTCAATGATGAATGTGATCATAATGTATACCTTTTTAAATGTACCAATAACATCAATTTTTTTAAAAAAGAAGCAAGTTGAGTCATTTGTAGATACATGGATACATCTTGTGGCCATTGGAAACAAATCAGGCACACAAGCTTAAGTATTAAGTGATTTCTCTTTTATGAGAAATGTTTAAAAACATATGACGAATGAAATAAGAGACCATATGAAATAGGGAGATAGGCCTTTTCCAGATGGCAAAGTGAATAAGCGATAGAGGCAGAAGAGAAGGAGGAGAGGAAAAGGGAAAGAGAAAGAGAAGAAAAAAGAATCTAGGTGTGTTATATACATGTACCAGGCCCCCATCAGGTCTGTAATCATTATGGATTAATACAAATAAAACTTGAAAAATAAATAAAAGAAAGACTTAAAAAAAAAGAATGAGCAGAGATGCTAGGAGAGCATCTGTACCAAACATTATATGATATCTGCTTGTTTACCCATTCTTTCAGCCATTCATGTAGTAGTAGTGACAGCCTCATGGTGACCACTGATTATTGTGGGTGGCTCACTCTGAGAGAAAAGATAATTCTTCATTTCCAATAATGTTATTATTCAGTGTTTTCTATGGAAACATGTTCATTTAACAGGCATTTGCCCAGCATCTGTTTTGTGGTCTGGTCATAGGTTCTGCAGTAGTGACTAAAAGGCATGGAAACTGGCACCAAACAAGGTAGGCAATAAAACAAAGCAAAAAAAAAAAAAAATCACAAAAAGCTATGAAAGAATTGAAGGAGGGTCCTGTAACAGAGAGTGACCTGGGGAGTGAGCAGAGCACAGTGGCAGGGGTGAGGTTTCCAAAGCAGCCAGGCCTGACCTTCTAGAGCAGGAAAGATGGACGATCATGAGGGAGGGAGCTCTAGGAAGCAGCAGCAAGTCCTTGGCCTTGGACAGGATGCACTTGAAGGTTCACTGGTCAGATTACTGACTCACGTGGGAGCCCCTGAGCCCACCCTGTGGGAGGCACTGCACACAGTTATGCTGACGGAGGTGCTTTAGGTGGGACCATAGACACCTGTGCTTTTTCAGACCTTCCTGAGGGAGCCTAAGGTGCAAGTAGGGAAAGAAGTGCTGGCCAATCAGAAAGCACCGGACAGATGAGGAGGTGGGGAGGTGTCAGGTTCAGAAGGCCAGGCAGAGGTCCAGGGCGATGGGCCCTATGGATGCCATGTATGCTGGTACTTTCTTCTAAATGTGAGGGGAATCACTGGAGGTTTTGAACAGGGTTGTGACCTAATATAATTTAGGTTTGAAAAACAACACTTTGATTCTCACTTTTTTTGCTATTTCCCTGCGCTCCTTTCAACCTCCTACCCACTGTACACATAAATTTTGTTTCTATTTTTTTCTTTTTATCAAAAATTTTTTCCTTTCTCTTCTTTGCTCTCCCCTACCCTCTCACTAGTTTCTCTTCTCTTAACAACATTTTCTTCGTATTTCACAAAAATAAGAATCAAGACATATCATGTACAGGTACAAATTCTCACTGATGATGTGATCATAACGTAAACCTAAAATGTACCAATAAACTCAATAAAAGAAAAAAAAAAGGACACCTTGGATATTGCCTGAAGCACAGATGCTTGGAGAGAGCACGAGTGAGCAAGGAAAAGCAGTTAAATGCCCAAGGAGACCCCGACGGCACAACCAACACAGACCACTGATGTCAGCAGTCTACAGCCCTGTGGGACGCACTGGTAGTGCGCATCCCACAGCATCAGCCAGACCAGGCTGAGGACAGTCTGCCTTCTTGTTTATGTTAGCCTTTAACAAGAACAACTGTTATTTAGTGCCTTTCAATCCTGGTTGATTATTAAAATATTCTATAGGATTAAAGAAATTCTGGTGCTGGCTTTATCTCAGGAACTTCAGATTATTGATCTAGAGATTGAACCCGGGTACCGGAGATTTTTTTTTAAGTTCCTTACATAAATTTGTTTTCTGGAATAAGAAGCACTGATGAACCTATTGAGAGCAGATATGTTCAAACTGGCACAGGATTCTGATCTGCTTGTAATTGATGGGTGTAGCGGAAATTTAAAAAAAGTTTTCATATCCAGGAAATGGGGCCCAACACACAAAGATCCAGAATAAATATTATGATTGAAAGTCACCATCATGGGATGGTGAACGGGGCAGGGAGTGCTTTGTTTGGCCCGACTAGAGCAGTGTTGGTGCATGAGATAAGGCCACTTACTGTTATTTATCGCAGAAATCCCAGCCATGTATTTTGTTTTCAATATGGAGTATCCCACCAGGTTTTCAAACTTTTCTGTGTCTCTTAAAGCACCCTGTACTAGACAAAGGTAGACTCCACGAGAGTCAGAAAGCTTCTCTTGGGTACATCTTTCAACCCAGAGTAGGTGCATGACTGTGCAGATGTGAGGCTCCTCTGCTGGGGAGCACTCGTCAGAGGGCGCTGAGTGAGCTTCATGGGACTAGTGTGACTGGAGCTGAAAGTCTCCTACAAATGACTGGTATATAGCAGAACATGAAGGTTGGGAGGTGGTCTAGGTCACCTCACATAGTCACCCAAGGGGCAGAAAGGTTAACTTTTTAAAAAGCAAATACTTATTGAAGGTCTTATCATACAGATATCTGAGTCAAAAGAAATAAGGAATTGCAATCACTAGTTGTAAAAACCAGATGTAAATTTATGTTTACTGTATATGTAAATTCCTATTATAAATTCCATTAGTTGATATTACTAACTTATTCTGTATTACTATAATATTAATTATATAGTTTTTAGCCCCAAAATAATTTTCCTTTAAAACACTGGTTGGATTTGTCTTTTCTCAGAACGATTTTTGATGCTGAATTAATGAGCTTTTAGTGCCAATTATGTTACTTAGGTATCGATATTCTATATACACATACACTTGAAATCCGTTACAAAATAACATATTCATAAGATTTTCAAAATGTCACCAAGGAAGCATTGCTTTTACCTTCACATAGTTGGATTCTAAGAGAACGAAGAGTCCATCAGGAGATACTGAATAATCACTCACAGAATTTCCAACGGCTTCCTATGGATCAAATAGGAGAAAGATCACGTGACCAGCGTAACCATCATCGAGCACTGACCCAGCACAGGACACTCTTTCAGACACATGGCGAGGGCAGCTGCACTCCAGGAGTCACCCATACAAGTGACCACGATGTAAGTGGGCAGTGACCCGTGTTAGAAAGCCAGGGAGAGAAGAGGCTTGATTCTAACCAAGGACAGATGGCTGCGAGGGTGGGGATCAGAAGCCGAGGGAGAACTGCTTCAACAGGAGGAGCAGCGTGAGCGAAATCCCAGCCAAGTGTGGGCAGGAGCACGGATGCCTGCGGGTGCTTAAGGGCTCTGTGTAAACTCAGTACTTTATAAGGTGAGCTGACACAGCAGCGGGTAGGACACCTTGCAAGAAGGAAGGGGCTGGGGCAGGACACAGGGCCGTGGCCACTGGTATGTGGAAGTGGTAGTCTTGTATCTATTGTTTTTTTATAAAAACATTCTGGTGACATAATTGATGGCTGGAAGGAGGAAGATGGGCACAGGTCATCACAAGAGCCTGGATATGGGCAGCACAATGGTCCTGTTTCCAGGACAGACCTACACACACGAGGTGAAGCACTCACCACTACAGAAGTAATCAGGACTGAAAATCAGGTGCTTCCAGTGGGAACGGAAAGCGAGACATACTAGACATGCAGGCGGAACCACGGGCTTGCTGAGTAGCTGAGGGGAAAGAACAGCAGCAGAGCTGAAGATGATTCTGAGGTTTCTAGCTTACGTGTCTGGGAGGAGATTCAATGCCTTATTTACCAAGTATGGAAACTTAACCAGAGGAACAAATGTTTTCAGCTTGCTAGCGCAGTGAAGGGGAAATAACTGGCTTAGTTTGGGAGAACAAATGTGCACTGCTGCTAGACCATCAATGGCCAGAGTTAGAGGCTGCGGGAAACTGAAATTCTGCTCTGGAGAGGAAGTTAATATTAATGTGTGTCTGAGAATCAAGGGCAGAAAAGAGAGCACTGGTGCTGTGAGGATTCACGAAATTCACACAGGAGAGCAAACAAAGTAAAGAAAGGGGCCAGTGCGGGAAGACAGGGCCCCGTGCAGCACTTACATTTAAAAATATGGGAAGAGTAGGAGGAATCATCAAAGGAGACTAAAAAGTAGCCAAGTCAGGGAGCATTTCAAAAAGGAGAGAAAGATCCACTGCGCCATATGCTGTAGAGAGAGTCCACAGGGTGAGAAATGATAGGACTCATGATTTTAAAGATAATGAAAAAAATCCCCATAATTCCATGCAGGAATCAATTATGTGACTAAACGTACAAATGTAGTATTCTCCAAGAAGACAGAGCTGCTTCCGTTTTCAGCATTGAATAGCAGAATCCTATTTTCTTGTCTGTAGAGATATTCATGATCTGAAGAAGAAAACATGGCCACATGAGTATTGCATAGTAAATATTTGCGTAAGCTAAAAGTCATGCAATGAAATTTAAGATTTCTGTTCACATAAGAAGTAAATGAACATCTCTAGCTTGGAAAAACGTGAATGATGAGTATTACACTAGCATTACTCGCTCTTCATCATTAGTGCATTAGTGTCGAGGCTTAGTTCTCATTTAACTTTTCACAGTATATATCCGAGAAATACATGGGTTTCTTGCTGTTTTCTCTTGTTTTGCCTCCCTAAGTAGGTGTTTATAATTCCACAGTTTTTAATAAACAAAATTTAATTTTTTCAGTGCTGTAAGAACATCCTGTAGACTAACCTAACCAGGATGAATGTAAGCATAGGAATCTGCATCCTCTGAAGAAATCTTTACCTGAAATCCACCGCAAGGAGTAGGACTTCGCTCGCAAAGTGTTCTTCAAATAATCACTTAGAGAGAAAGTCCTCCGGCCATCTCCTGCAGCAGCATCTGCTGGTTAAAAAAACTAGCTGAATGTTCAGGAAGATGGAATAGGTTTCAGATAAAATAAATACATGGCTCTGCACAGCGCACATTGCTTACTCATAAAATGTACCAAGACACTTGCACTTGCAAGAGAAATTTTGAAAGATTTTGGACTAGATGGAGAGAGTAAAAACACACTTGGCTATAAGTGCATATAGGAGAGTATATGAGCTCAACTGTGCCAGGTTAATGAGCATCATTGTGAGCATCTGGATCAGCAATGACCAATCAATATGTTAGGTGAACACATTTTCTAATAGCCATATTTGAAAAAAATAATTGAGGTCAAATCATTATGATTGCATATTTTATTGAGCCCAGTGTATCTAAAATATCACTTCAACATGTAATCGATATTTTAATGTTGTTAATGATATCTTTCACAATCTTTTCTCTCACTAACTCTTTAAAATCAGTACATTTCAATTTGACTAATTGTACTTTAAACTAATAGCTTTGTGTGGCTGATGACTACTGTAGAGGCTGGCATAGGGCTAGATCACCCTTCGCTGATGCCTGGAGGTGGTTTCCAAGTCCTCTCACCCCTCCAAGCCCTGTAAGATACGTGAGGATCACAGTTGGGGATTCTGTTCCTATCATACTTTACCTCGGACATGGTAGAATCCGAAATTCAGAGCCTGAAATCATTTTTGAAACCTCACTCATTTCTCTCCCCTTTCATCTCATTGGCCTGTTGATTTTTCCTGAGAAATCTGTTTTCCTAATATTGCTCCTTTCTTTTTCCGTCCCTTCCTCTGCACTACAGTGGGATCATTTTTCTAAGTGGCACTTTCCTCCTGGTGACCTTCTCACCGGAAGTGCCCCATACTTTTCCATGATTCAGCACAAGATTCAGATGCTTTCGCCTGGTAGCTGACACACTCTCTTCCCGAGGCCGGGTGCCCTCCCTGTGGAAAAGGTTCCACCTTCTCACTTGACCTGCACACCAAACCTAAGAGGTCTTCTCTTGTTTTCCCTCTTCTGTTCCTTGTCCCAGGTCACTTGTCTTCAGTGTCTTTAACTACTTCCCAGCTTGCACCCCCAGCCCCCTGGTACTCCCACTCTTTTGAGACGTGACTTCTGCCCCCTCTGACTTTAGTTCTCACACTCTTTTGGTTCTTGTCATTCAGGGACTTGTGTCCACAACTATTTTTCCATGCCCACTTTTTGTTCTCCTCAGCAAGGAGAATATATATATATACACATACATATGTATATACATATACATACATATATACATATATATACATATATATGTATATATAGCATGTGTAATATAATTAACTGTATACCTAATGTATGTATATTTATAAGACAGAATCTTGTTCTTTGGATGTCCTATTTTGCTTTTTTGGCATTAACTCTTGACATTTAGCACAGTTCAGTGCCTCAGTGGACAGACACAAAATGTTTTTGTGGAGATGATATCTTACCCCACAAGCATAATCAAATCAATGTGATTCTGCTCTCTCAATTCCAGTCTGTCTGCGGATGACAAAGAACCTCACAACTTTTTCCAAATCCCCAAACTTTTCCTATATGCACACCAACAGCCTCCCACACCATTAGCTGCCTCCCAGCGTGGCTGTTGGTACTATGCTCCAGGAGCATGTTCTCTTGCTAACTTCTCAGTCTGTGGGAAGGTAAGTATCTTATAGAAAATGCTCATTCAAAAGATTTTTAAGGTTCTATTCCTTCAGACTTTATCTGCTAATAGTTTTGTATCTGCCTATAAAATCTCCTGCCTTGACAAATTACTACATTTCCTTATATTATTCAAGTGATTTTGTTTTAACAGATTTGTAGAACAAGTTAAAAAAAGTTTTAAAAAGTCTGTTTCTTCAATTCAATTCTACTAAAAGTTAGCAAGATGTTTATGTTTCTTAGAAATATAGAAGGGGAAAAAGTCAGCTTTTGGACACGTCAACCTTCACACAAGAAATGAATCCTTATGCTACATAAAATATAATTTGAACTGCATACCGGACATCATGACTACACACATGAATCTGCTCCTTAAATACCAGCCTTTCTTCTATATATCAAATAGTTCTAAAACAAGTATTATTTGGTAAATACTACTGAAAAGGTATACCTTACTGTCAGGAACTATTAGTGTAGGGCGGGGATTTAGCTCAGTGGCACTGCTTCTGCCTTGCAAGAGCAAGATAATGAGTTTGACCCCTGGTACTCACCCAAAGAGCTATTAATTTAAAACTGACATACGATAATTGGTTATAGACATTCACAGTTCTGTGTTTATGTATAGATGCATATGTGTACCTGGACCTATACAAAAGAGATGTAACACTGTGTATACGTATGCACACATACACATATATGCATACAGCAAAGCAGACATATCAACATAAAACCTCTATAGCTGCTGCTTAATTTTGTAGAAAGGTAATTAACTGAATATCTATAACAGAGATATACATAGTACTGTTTCATTTAACGCTACCTTTCTAAGTGTACTTGGCTAGGTATTTTTCCAGGACGATACACCTCCACTTGAAATAGTAAAATAGTGGAAGCAAAAGTCCCTTGGCACCAGTTGGTGGGCAGTAGGCTTCTCACTCCACTCTCGAAACCTTCCTCACTGAGCTCTCACCTTTCTTGCCCTCCTCCGACACTGCTGAGCTCATCTCATTGGCCCATTTCTAATACACTCGGGCTCCCTTCTGCTCATGATGGCCCCTATGGCTCCATCTGGCCATGTTCCAGACCTGGAGGCTGATGACATACTCTCAGTGTGGCCCACACCACCTTGACTTGTGCTAGGTTCATTCGGCTTCTTAACAATAGCCCGGCCAGCAGGTCACTCTCTATTAGTTACCAGAGCAGCACAGCTAAATTGGAATAAGTAGAGCAACAAATGTTCCCAGTTTTTTGCCTTGCCATTTGATAAGCAGGGCACATTGGAAGACAGTTTGGAAACATCTAGATAAGCGGGTTCTGTGAGAAGTGAGTGCCAAGTCCAGGTTTTGACCTTTAGCAAGTTCATCGTTTGCTGCCAAGTTCCAACCTATTCTGTCAGGCTTGCATGGGACGAGCTCATGTTTCTTCTTCCTTGTCTACTTGTTCCCTGACAGAGCACTGCTGCAGCAACAGATGAAGGTCTTTGGCTGCTTGTGTGGTTTTCCTGTTGCGGCCTGGGACATGTCGTTCACTTGACTTATCAGTTCAAAGCATTGTGCTAGCCAAGTAAAGCAGCTAATCATATGTTACCCATCAGTTCATGCTGAAACTCTGCGATTCAAGCCTTCCTTCATTTAGAATTTTTTCTAAAAGGTTAGAGACATTATGCTTTACTTCTCCGGCTAGAACAACTATCAGGTTGAACCATATGAAAATACTATGTTTTATCATAATAGTAGAATAAGTAAATATCATAAATAGTAGAATAAGAACATTTAAAATTGCTCAATTTAATAGGTTTTTTTTAATCAAACTGCTGTGGTATCCTATGAATCATTGCTTTAGGATCAAAACCACTTCTGAATAACAGTAGTTCTAAAAAGGTAAGATTCAAGTAGAAAGTAATGTAGTTTATGGAATAGTCTTACTTTGACCAATTATGACTCAGCTTATAGTACATGTTGAATACTTTTATGGCCATTCATAATAAAACTTTTTTCTGTTTTAAAGTCTGGTTTATAATATTTTCCCTTCAAATATAAACTATTTTGGTAGATAATTAGCTAATTAAATACAACTAAAAAGAGATGTGCTCTTTACAGCTCATAAATGCATAAAATTGTTAAAAACAGGAAAAAAGGGATATCTGATTTAAGAATTGCTGTATTCCATATGGTAATCAGTTAGCATTCCACATTGATACTTGTATCTTTGATGGGTATGAAGAAATAAAATAGATACTATTTGAGATTTTGTGGTATTAGCCTTGATATAGGGGGTAGAAGAAGAAAAGTCGGGAAGGCAGAAGGAATTGATTGAAAAATCTCCTGGTTTATATAATATCCAAATATACAGGCTGCTACCTTTTTCCACTGATTTGAAAAATAGCTGGCGGCTTGGAAATCAGACAGTCTACTTGTTTTGGTTCCTGAGGAAATCACTGAACTATTACCAAAATCATGGTTTCAATGATGGGTATCACCTCCTCCAAAATTCATGTTGAAACATAATCTTCCTTGTTATGGTGGCTTTAAAAGGTGCAGCCTTTTGGGGAAGCTATTGAATCATGAGTATTCCATTTTCACATAGGAGTGTGTATCTTATAAAAGGCCTGGGGCAGCTACCTTAGCTCATTTTGCCCCTCTACTTTCTACCACATGAGAATGCTGCTGCAAGGAGATACCATCAATAGAGAAGGATCTCACCAGACACTGAACCTTCCAGCACCGTCATCATGGACTTCTGAAACTTCAGAATGATGAGGAACACATTTCTATTCTTTTAAATTATTCAGTCTCAGGTATTTGTCATAGCACCACAAAAGAGTTGAAACAGAAATTGGTAGCAGAGAAGAAGGGTGAAAATGTGAAACAGTCTTTGGGACTGGGTCGTATGCAGTGGCTGGAACAGTTAGGATGTGTATGCTTCAAAATACCATGAATGGAACATTAAAGGTGATTCTGATTTCTGTGGAGGAGAAAGGAATAAGGAGGACAGGAGGAGGAGGAGAAGGGCTGACTGTAGGTCAGTATGTTAGAAGTTATTCTAAGGGGTCATGATCAGAATTGTGGTAGAAATAAGGAATGAGCAGAGTGAGGGTTGCTCTGATAAAGTTTTACACAGAAAAGAGGCACATTTTTTGGAAACTGGAAGACAGGGAAATCTTTTATGAAGTGACAAATAACTTAGGGCTCTGTGGAAAGTAGAATTTAAGAGCAATGAACTATGATATTTTGTGGAAGAAATCTCAGAGTGAAGCATTCAGGGTGCTCCACCCCTTCTCCTGACTGGCTAGAGTGAAACATGAGCGAAGGGAGAGGATTTACAGACATTTCTAATAGGAAAGAATAACTTACATAGTTGGAAAATTTTTAGTCTGGATAGACTGTAAAAACTAAAAAGGCATATTTGGGATGAATGCCAAAGATGTGATCGGGATAAGGAGGTCAGTGTTGTAGAGGAAGCCAAATGTCATTTGTCGTAGTCTGAGACCACTCTAGAGTGTCAGAGAGTAGGTAATTTATAAGAATTAGGAGTTTATTTTCCCCATACTCCTGAGGGCTGGAAAGTCTAAGACAATGGGCAAGATCTTATAAGTGCCTCAAGCTGCATCATGTCCTGACACATGAGAAGAAAGTACATGAAAGAGGGCATAGGGGCAAACTCACTTTTATAACAATGTCAAGAGCAGCATCAGTTCATTCATGAGGGCAGGACTTCCATCACCTAACAGTTCCTATCAGGCCACTCTCCAATGCCAACAATTATATTTCTAACACATAAACTTGAAGGGATATATTCAAACTATAAAACTGTTGGTTAAGACAATGGAACTGGGCATTTTGACACGCATCTGCATTCCCCTCTACTCAGCAGGCTGAGGGAAGAGAATCTAAGTTTCAAGACTGCTTGGGCAACTTCATGAGACAGAGTCTCAAAGTAAAAAAATGAAAAGGGCTGCTGATATAGCTAAGTGGCAAAAACAGGCCCTGGGTTCAGATCTAGTACTAGAGGAGAAAAGCAATGGAAGAATGACTTTGGAGGTATTTTGGACATTACTAGTATTAACCATCCTGTCACAGACTTTGGGTACCTGAGACCTCGTTATGGTGCAGTGCTTCTCAGGTGTCTAATGTATCAGCAAGTAGGCCTAGGTATGGCTCAAGTGTCCCTGCTAAAAGGTCCAAGCCATGAACCTTTACAGTATCCATATGGTGCTACCTCTTCAGGTATACAGAGTGCGTGATGTAAGGATGCATAGCAACCTCCAGGCAGATATCAAAGAATTCTTCAGACATCCATAGGACCCACAGAGAATGGTCACAGGGGTAGGGCCACTACAGAAAGCCCCACCAAGGCAATATTTATTAGAGCCATGGGGACATCTCTGCTGATGAGATTTCAGAACTGCGGAGACACTAGTGTGCAATGGCAGCCCGCAACAGCATGAGAATCCAACCCATGAGAACTACAGCATGAGCTGCATCTAACAAGAGCAAGGGGTTCAGATTCTTGAGGACCCAAGTCCTGTCCCAAAGTATCTGAAAGATACAATATAGAGTCCAAAATTATCCCTAAGCCTCAAGATTTAATGTTACCAGCCCTGAAGGGTTTGGATTTTCTCTGGGACCTGTAATTCCTTTATTCTTACCTTTTCTATCTTTTGGAATGGATGTGTATTCTATTCTTGTCCCACCAATGTGTTTTTGCTTTTTAAAAAAAAAATCAAATTTTTATTGGTACATTACAAATACACATCATCATCACATTCAACACTGAGAGTTTGTACCAGAATATGACATGACTTGATTCTCATTTTTTCTCCTTTCCCCACCCACCCTGCAACCTCCACCCCTATATACATAAGCTTTGTTTCCTTTTTCTAATTACTATCACATTCTTTTTCCCCTCATTATTTACCCCTACATGCTCTTTCCTTTTAAATATTTTCTATTTCACAGTATCAACTATATACACTAGAACTCACTTACATTTTCCTTTTCTCATACCAGAGAAAGGATACAATATTTACACATCTGTGACCTATTTATTTCACTTTTAAGGCTGTCCTCAAGTACATCCATTTGAGTATGAATGACTCATATCTTATCATTTTTAATGGCAGAGTGATACTCCATTCTATAAAAGAACCACATTTTTATCCAGTCTCCAGTTGATGGACATTTTGGTTGTTTCCTATATTTAGCAATCACAAACTGAGCTGCTATAAACATGGGTGCACATATGTTGATGTGATATGAATCTTTTAATTCTTTTGTGTATATACCTAGCAGAGCAATGGCCTGGTCAAATGGGACCTCCAAACCTAGTTTTTTGAGGAATCTCCACACTGATTTCCACAGGGGTTGTATGAGTATACACTCCATTACTTACTTAATTTCACAAGTTTAACCAAGACAGAAATCTTATGCCTCAGGAGAAATCTTATCTCATGTCTCACCCATCTATGATGTAAATGAGAATGAAACTTTGACTTTTGCTTGTGGAGCCAGTGAAGACTCTGGAGACCTTCGGGATGGAATGGATGTTGTCTGTGTGAAAAATACAAATTTTGGGGTCCAGTGATCATTCTGCTCTTGTGCTCTTCTGCAGTGAGGACACAGCATTAAAGCCCTCACTAAACACTGAATACTGACTTTACCGTACTTGGGTCTCTAGAACAGCAAAAAAATGAACTTCTATTGTTTATAAATTATGCAGTCTGTGGCAGCATAAATGGGCTAAGATGAACTTTCACAGTTTCAAAGTTTAAAATTCAAATAATAACATTATTAAGCCCATGAGGATTGCAGTTAGTAAATGAGATGCTCTGTGTGCTACGCTTAACTCAAGGCTTAGGTTAGGAAGGTTTGCAGATGTGTTATGGTGTGGATTCCTGTTTTATTCCAAGCAAGCTAGGCAATCATGATACAAAGATGAATAAAGAAAATTTCTTCTTTGAAGTACCTAGAATTGGTGCTAAGATTAAGAATTTAGCTAAAGGGCCAGGGAGTTAGCTCAGTGGTTCTGGCGCCTGTCTTGTAAGCGCAAGGACCCGGGTTCGATCCCCGGTAATCACATACAATACTGGGTGTGGAGACTCACACCCAGCAGCAACCAGTACCACATACCACATGGTATGCCGGGGATGGTGGCTCATGCCTGTAATCCCAGCACTTGGGAGGCAGAGGCAGGAGGATTGCTGTGATGTGAATTTGAGGGTGAGCTTGGGGCCAGCCTGAACCACAAAGTGAGACCCTGTCTCAAAAAACCTAAAAAAAAAAAAAAAAAGAATTTAGCTACTATAAAATAATAGCTAAGTAATCTTCATATGCTCATAATTACAAGTGATCATAAAAGACAGTATGAACTCTTTACATTGACAATGTATCTTGAAGTGCAATATAGCCATTTTCTAAGAGCTAAGGGAAGGAAAATTTCCCTGTCTTATGTCCAATGCTGCCTGTAGTATACACAAAAGAAGATGTCAACTGTTCACCAGAAGGGAAACACTGGACTTAATGTAAATAGAGCATTTGTGAAGAGCAAGGTTTCTCTGATTACTACACACAAGTAGCATTAAATTATAGTATCAATCAGCAGGTTTATATTGTCCAAAATAACAATGACAAAAACAAAATTCCAGATACATAAGGTAGAAGTGACAAATGACTTGCCATTTGGCTGTAGCCCATAGAATACTGAAGCTGTGTACTCCAAACATCTACCTGAGAATCAGAGCATTAGATGATCAAATTTATATTAGGAATGTGATCACTATATTTTTGAATGTCTACCTTCTTTTTTTTTTTTTTTTTTTTTTGAGACAGGGTCTCACTTTGTGGTTCTGGCTGGCCCCAAGCTCAGCCTCAAACTCCATCACAGCAATCCTCCTGCCTCTGCCTCCCAAGTGCTGGGATTACAGGCATGAGCCACCATCCCCGGCATACCATGTGGTATGTGGTACTAATTGCTGCTGGGCGTGAGTCTCCACACCCAGTATTGTATATGGTTAACTGGGTATCAAACCAGGTCCTTGTGCTTGCAAGACAGGCACCAGAACCACTGAGCCAAATCCCCGACCCCTGAATGTCTACCTTAAAAAACTAACCAAACGGTACAATGCACATCTCCAAGGGAAGCAATGGCTGGACAAAAGAGTATAATGGGGTAGACAGGTTGGCACAGGCTTCATCTCCTTCTCCTATTCTCATATGATCTGCTCACCTCTACTGGCCTCCCAGCTGTTCCTCCAATACAGAAGATTTGCTTCTGTCCCAGGCCCTTTGTATTTCTTGAACATTTTTCCTGGAATGTTTCTCCCCCAACAAACCCCCAAGGCTTGATCCTCCTCCTTCAATCCTCTGTTGTTTCCCTCCCATGGGGAAGTACTGAACCTCCCTTTCCCATGGCATACTGTGGTGTCTTTCTAGCTTTGTTTCTCCTTAGCAGTAGTATTATATAACACATCATATATTTTATTTATTCTCTTATTTACTGTCTACCTCTCTTGATTGGATGTAAGCTCCAGGAGAGCATTTGTTTCACTTCATTTACTATTATATCTCCAGTAGCAGATCCATAAATGACTACTGAATAAAAGATCAAAAGCAGACAATACAAAAATGAGAACCAACAGTGTATGCACCAGCATACAAGCTCCAAGTATCTAGTGGAAGAGCAGTGGGCTCGGCCAGTAGGCTCTTGGGGACAGAAGTTTAGGGTTCCAGCTGACTACTGGATTCCACTAAAGTCAGCTCACTTCATGAGACCTGGAACAACCCATGTATTTATTGTCTTTTGGTTGCAAACATAACCTTCTTTGCTCATTAATACTGAAAAAGACACTCACAACTATTTCCATGGTGTTCATATCTGCATGGTATTTGTTAAGTTCTGTCTATAGAAAAAACAGAAAAAGACCAGCCACCATACCTTTAGTATGTCCTGGAACATCCACATCACCTGCTTCAGCTGCCCTTTCCGCAGAAAGAGAAGCCAACAGCTTTCAGCCTCGATTACCTGAGCTCCTCTTCTTTGTTTCCAAAGGCTAGACAGCGCCTTCCATCAATGACTGTCTCTGGGTTCCATCAGAATCCCTCTTTGGCTTTTTGACCTGTGCAACCAACTTTTATACTCAACTCCTCTGCTGAAATACTTAATGTTCCTTCTTTATTTGTCCTGATACCTTTGCTGGTAGGAGAACTTACTCATTTTACCTATGGTGAAGAAGTTCTCTGTAAATTGTAAGAATATAACATCTGAACCAAGGATGAGCACACTTTTTCTTAAATTGCTGGATAATAAATGTTCTAACCATGTGGTCTCTGGTTTCAGTTGGACCCAAGTCCATTCTAGAAAGCTATCACAGCTTATCTGCAAATGAATGAAAGGGGCCATAACACTTTATAAAAACAGTTGATTACAGTTAGACAAGCCATCTAGACACTCATCAAAATTATAAGTGACATTAAAAAAAACCCTACAAAACTATTCTCCAGATGAATTTTAAAAACCAGAAACTGTAATCAAGACCTGATGCCTTTGGAACAATAAGAATATCATCATGTAGAACAGAAAGTGAGCAAGACACTTGTGTCTTCTCATTCAGGTCACCATGCAGCCTTCTGTGGACGCACATGAATAACAGGGTGGTGAGAGGGACTCTGAACTGACCTTCCAGGGCAGCAGAGGGTCCAGTTATGGGAAACCAGCTCTACAGATGGCAAGGCTGCTTCATTCCTTTCTGAAGTGAAAATTAAGATTTTCCTGATTATAGGTACTGCCTCTCCTCTTGACAGGACTCTCCTGGGAATAAACAATGCATTACAGTAAAGGCTCAGACTAATTCCAAAGGGATTTGATGTCCCTTCATGTTGCTTGATGGGGCCAGGGTAATCTGAAATGATGAGAAAGAGCTGAAAGATGGAGCTTTCTTAAGTATATGGAAAAACAATCCACAAGCCCAAGAAACACTCAGCTGTGTCAGCCCAGAGCTGGTCTCTCATGACAAATAATTAAAAATTGTAGAGAAATATCAGTGGGTAGCATTACAAGGCAAGCTAGGAGTCAGGAGATGATGTTGGAAAAAAAGACAGGGAGGAGGCTTTCACATTAGAGAAGCTGAGAGATAGATGTGCTATGACTCCTGGGAGGAGACTCTCCAGGAAGATTCCTCGACATTTGGTAAGGCCGTTCTTGCGATAAATGTCTTCTGTCCAAGATAAAAGGAAAAACAATCACTGAAAATGGAGTGGCCACAGAGGAACTGTCCCTTTTCCGGTATTTGCCAGGCAATCCTGTCAGGAGAATTGGCCAAGTGTCATTCCATGACTTGCCTCTGGGGCTGTTGAGGAATTAAAAGTTCATATTTAAATAATAACATTAATGCATTCTTATGACATTTGTTTGTTGAGTGGTGCTATGGATTGATCCCAGAAAGTGTGGAGCTACTTCCCCAATTTTTATTAGCTTTTGAAACAGGGTCTCACTAGATCCCCCACAGTCATGAACCGCCTGCCTCAGCCTCTGGAGTAGCTGGGGTTACAGACCTGTACCACCTTTCCTTACTCTCAAAGAGTTCTTTCAGTGCTGTGTCTTTGTACTGTGTATTGCTCTGACTTATTTAGCTCTCTTATTCCCATCCCATTTTATAGATGGAGATGGTCTTATGATTAACAGGCACCAAAACCACGTTTGAACTAGGGGAACCAACTCCAGAGCCTGTGGTTGGAATCATTCTTCAAAATATTTCTAAATATTTGGAACAGTGATTGGGCATAAAGTCTCTGCTTGCACTTTTCGTTGATTGGTAGAAATAAGTTAGGCTTCATGGAAGTGTGAATTCAGTGTTTGCAACTAATTTAAGCAGCCATTCAGTTCAAACTTAATTTGTTCTGGGATTCCAAAGTCAAGAGGGGCCAGCTCACTGAAAAACCCTATAATTTTCCTTCTGGTCTGTACCAAAGACAGGAACTCTGTCTGGAAAGGAATCTATATTATCCTTATTTTAGTTTCCCTCATAGATCTATTAACTTCAAAACAGTTTCCCTACATTTTTCAAAAACTACATGTGTTTTAATAGAAATTTTCTTGTTTGTTTTTCATGCTTGCTGGATTTAAAATTATATAGAAATATAATCTAAATACAATATAAAATATTCATTATGATGATGAATAATGCAGGCCCTGCAGTTCACATATGGAAAAGTGTGTAGAACTATCTAACACAAATGATTCCTCAGACAGCTCATCCTTTCGATGCTATCGGCCTCTTCTGCCATGAGGTAGCTCTTCCTCAGGACACAGGAGGGGTGGCTCCTCCCTGAGGGGTCCTGCCCACTCTGCCTCAGATACTTGGTTTCTCCACTTATTTTTTTTTCCCCCACAGGATCTCACTTTGTAGTTCAGGCTGGCTCTGAGCTCAGCCTCAAACTCACAGAAATCCTCCTCCCTCTGCCTCCTGAGTGCTGGGATTACAGGTATGAGCCACCTCTCCTGGCACTGTGGTGTGTGGTACTGATTGCTGATAGGTGTGAGACTCCACACCCAGTACTGTTGTATGTAGTTACTGGGGATCAAACCTGGGCCCTTGCACTGGAACCACTGAGGCAGGCGCCGGAACCACTGAGCTAAATCCCTGACCCAGCTTCTCTGCTCTTAACATACCTTGTTGCCACCTTCTCTTTTCCCTTGTAAGGATCTTCTGTTCCTTTTTCCCTCTTACTTCTGCCCTGCTCATAGCATGGAGAGGGCTTACCAAGAAATAGCTGCCTGAGCTTGCTGCTTCTTTGAGTCATCTCATTTCTCCTCTGATGTACTAACAAACCTCTCAGAGTGCACACCTGTGGATTTCATTTTCTTACAACCAACCCTCAAGGCTCTTCATCTGTTCCTACTGACCACTTAGGCCATGTTTGTTTCTTCCTCCTTTTATGCTTATTCTTACTGCCATACAATTTGCCAACTGATTAAGCATTTTATATCATTATTTCAAATCTTAATCTGAAGTATTTTCTTCACTAGACTACAAATAATCCAAGAGGATAAATGTATCACATATTTATCAAACAGCAGTTAGAATGGAACCCTATAAAAAATAGGTGTGCATGATCCATTACTGAATAATTTGAGCCCATCTTTATGAATTATAAATATTTTAATAAAAATCACTGCAACACTTTTAAAATCTTCATCAAAACACTTTTGTTGCATGAACTCCTAGGGTAATGTAATTTTTTAAAATTCATCAAACTGATATGGTGTTAGTGTTCTACACCCTGGTGAAAAGTAACAGTGAGCAAAACAGGAAACATCCTTGCCTTCATGAAGTTTGCATTCCAATAGAGGAGACATCTGAACTGATAACAAATAAGTAGTGACATATGTAAGGTAGAAATCAGTGCTGTGCAGAGAATAAGATGGGAAAGGGAAGGGGATTGTTAGGTGAGGATGTTGCTGATTGAAATAGGATGGTTGGTAGGACCCTATGGATACTGCAGAAGCATCTGAGCTAAAAGATAAAGGAGCTGCTCCCTCCATCTTCCAAGGAAGCAACACCATGTCTAATCTTCCCAGGTCCAAGATCTCTGACCGCCTGTTCACATATGCTGCTTCTAGAGGGCTCCTGAAATTCAGCCAGACCCATGCAGATGTTTCCTTCTGTCAAAGTTGACTGCACCATGTAACAAAGCCCAAAGAATAAAATTTACCAAATGCATAATCTCAGAACATAAAAAAGAAGGGGAGGAAGTCTTAGGGGCCATCTTAGAATTCAGCTTACTGCAGTCACCTTGCCCACTGTGCTGAGAATGCATTGCAAGGGGAGAAGAAAATAAATGGGGAGATGTTTGCATCAGCTCAGGTGAAAGATAATGGTGTCTTGGGCCAGCGTGGTAGCCATAAAGGTGGTAGGGTGTGGTCAGACTCCAAAAGAATGTAAAGAGAGATACTGATGAGATATAACATCCAATTGGATATTACCTGTAGAGGAAACAGAGAAGCTGAGAAGAACTTAATGGATATTGACCTCAGCAACTAAAAATGAAATCTATTTTCTCAAACAGCATGTACAAGGGGGGAAGAGGGTTGAGGGTACAAAGTTTTGGAAGTTGTCGTTATGACATGACAGTATTATATCCAAATGGAGAAGTCCAGAAGGCTGCTGTATATAAATGCACCTAGGGTTTAGCCAAGAGGCCTGGTTTGGAGATAAAATTTGAAAGTTGCTAGGCTACAAATGGTATTTAGAGCACAGGAGTGGGTGAAATTATCTAGCGTAATGTGGGAAAAGGCCTTGGGATAGATCCTTGGAGAATGCAAGGTTAGAAGTCAAAATGTAAAAAGGAACTCTGTAAAATGTTGGGGAGAAAAAGCAGTGAAGAGAGGGAGGTGGAGAAAAACGAGCTACTGAGGTGTGTGCCATGGTGGCAACTGAGCTCACTGGTTTGGTAGCAGAGGAGGTCAGGGGGTCTGACAAGAATGGGGCAGTACGAACAGTATGGTGGGAACAGCCTTTGTTCTTATGTGCTATGAGAGAAAAGGGAGAGGGCGGCAGACCATGACGACAGAAGACTGGGGAATTTTGCGGTAGAGACACGAGAAAAAGAGTGGCAGACATCTAGGCATTGTGGTGCACATCTGTACTCCTAGTGGGAGGCTGAGGCAGAAGAATTATTGAGTTCAAGGTCAGCCTGAGGAAATTAATGGCTTAGTGAGGGGGAAAAAAAGAAAGAAGAGGAGGAGGAAAATGTTTTCTTCCATTCTGTCCTTCTTAAGGATGTGAGAGATTAGAACCTGTTTGTAGTCAATAGAGATGGCCACAGGAAGGATGCTCCAGGCAGGGGAGCAGGAAGAGTTTGGTCTAGGGGAAGCAGAGATGTGAGACCCAGTGTATAAACGGAGGGCCTGGCCACAGTTTTGGGTGTGGAGCAGCTGCACATGAATGGGGGTGGGCTGGTAAGAACTTCAAAAGTCCTCTTCCAGTGGTTTCAATTTTCTTACTGAGACAGGAAGTGAGGTTCTCAGCTGAGATGGGTCTGAACTCTCCTTTCAGTAGCATTGAACTGCTTACATTTAGATGAAATCCTCACCATGAGGATCCATCCCTCACCCTGGAGTCTGATAATAAAAACCTGAATTATCCTTTAGATTTTCTGAGTGGATACGAATTTGAACTATAGCTTCTAGGTTTTGTGAGGATATTTTTGTTTTCTTACTTTGTTTTGTTTTTATGGCCATTATTGCCAGGCCTGCTTTCTTCAGTTTGCTTTTGCAGACCTAAGTTTTACCATTTTTTGACAAACTTCATTTATTTCTGACTGTTTCTGGCACTTTTTCCCTTTTTAAATTGGATAAAATATGATAGCTGATATGTATTTTATTAGAAAATACATATAAGAGAATAGTCCTCACACTTCTGAGCTCATTTGTCTCAGATATGTATTTTAAATATCAGATATGTAATTCTTCCCTGCTCTTGATCACTTTGGATGATAAGATTAAGTAAATGCTGGGATCAGGATGCCCTAGAACAGAAATGGAGGTGTTAAAACATGCTGCTTCAGAAGGAAATGAGGTGGTTAGGAAGAAGAGAAAGGGAGAGTTATAGCATCTCACTCTTAGATTAGACCTAGGTTGACATCTGTTCTCTTTTGTTACAAAATTAAATCTTGTAATGAAAAGAGAGTAATGACAAAATGTATGCTATGCTTGCACACACCATTTCCCTCTCTGCCTTTCAAAATTCTCACTTCCGCTTAGGTGCGCACACTTCCTCTTCCACGGGTCAAGGTAGAAAGTCCCTCTCAGCCCAGAACTGTGACTCTTGATGAGTCTAGTTTGAGCACAGTAATACATTTCCTGAGTAGTGACCAAGGTAGAAATAATAAGACCTGAAGAAACATCTGCCTTACGTCAGGGAGCTTCTAGAAACTGATTTTTACCCAGATATAACCAATGGATGCCATCCCACTCTTCCGTGGTTCCATGATGTGCTGAACTGCAGCATCTATTCTCAACCAGCAGAGGACAATTCAAAAGCAAAATTAATCTGAGGATGGCAGCTCTGAAAATGCAAAAATTGGGGATCCCTGAGGATGCTGTTCAGTCACAGCATTAAGAAACTCACAAAAGCTGCTCTGCCAGCTTCGTAAGATGCTAAGAACAACACCATAGTAAATTTCTATAGTTCAAACAACTTCTCGTCAGGTATTTGTTACTTGCACCTAAAAATTTGCTGTCTGCTACAGTCCTCATACAGAATCCGGAGCCATAAGTTGCTGCAAATTAAACATGTTAGTGAAATGCATACCTGGAGCTGGTCTAGCACTTTGACGATGGATGGACTGCATTCACATCCATTAATTATTAACTTTTTATGCTTGCTTGGTTTCTATTCAGACTTCCATGGACAGCACTTGTTATTTGCTTGTGGTTGCTTCCAAAGCATTTTGGTCATTTCCTGGAAGGACACTTAGCTCTTGACTGTAGTGAATGTTTGTTTCCTTCAATATTGTGAACTACTGGAAGACAGGAACCCTATCTGTCAGGTTTATATCCCCATGGACAAAGGCCCAGCATACAGAACATTCTCAATAAAGATCTGCTGAATTACAAAGATGCCTTCTGTTGATAAGTCTACACAGAGCGAATTATGATATAGACTCCGCCTTTTCCAAGTGGCCAAAAGTCATTCTTAGAATAAAAATCTATTTTCTTGTCCCTCGGCTTCCTCTATCATACTTGAATTAGTATCATCTAAAATGTTTTTTGCATTTGACTATCATCTGCCTCTGGGACAGTAAGGGTCCAGATGTTGTCTACATTGCTTAAGGCCAGAGTCCCCGAACCAGTACCTCACATGTAGTAAGGGTTTAACAATGCTGACTTGACAAATAACTGCCTTTGCTTTGGTAGGAATTTGGCCCCAAAGAGATTTTAAATGTCATCCTGAAAGTTTTACTACCTGGAATAAAAAATATAACAGAAAAACAAGGGTCACCTATGAAACTCACAGCCCTGCTTGGGCAGGGTGGGCTTCATAACAACTGTGAGAAAAAGAAAAATAGTCTCAGCCTCAGAAACACAAGATAGGGACTAGTGGGCCAATCAGCTCCATTTTAGAGGGCTCAGCATGCAGTCAGCTGAGGGCCAGGAGGGTGACGGTTCCCTTGGGATACTCAGGCCTCCTCCTTTGTCCTTTGGGACATCTCACAAACCTCCGTGGCTCCCAAACTTCAGACAAAATTGCTCCTGCCTTTGGCTCAGCTTTGAACTGTTTCTTCTTTTTGGGCCTTAGATGCTGGTTTATCATAACTGAGAACGTGCTCTCTGTTTACCCAATAAATCAAACACGGAAGAAATCTGTATAGTTAAAGAAAACAAATGGTCTCTGTTTATGTTTCAAAAGCTTGCTAGGTAGTTTACTTTTGAAATACAATATAAAACTGAAAGTACAAGACTTCAAAAACAATAAAACAGCTAGCTCAGAAGTTCCAATTTTGTGGTTTCAAGTTATTCTCAAATTGAGAGTCACACCCTCTTCAGGAGGCCATAATGGAACTGTGAAGACTAAAGGTAAAAATATTTATAAGATACTGATTTGCAACAATAAAAAGATTAGTATCCAACCATAAAGCAATGATTAAACATTAACTCCAAAAAATGATCACCAAAGCATTTCTTCATATCAGTTATTTAGGAGTTCTGCAGTTTCTGAGAAGGTAAGAAATCAAAAGATTTGGATTTTTCCCCAAAGTCTAGGATTTACTTGAAAGGGCCGAAACTTTCTGTACCTCAGTTTCTTCACCTGAGAATTCGTGAAAGTAGGTTCAATCCCCAACATCACTGACATTAAAGCAAAAAGTTAAAAAAGCATAAGATATCATTTCTGGGCTGGAAGTTGGGTTACCTATATATACCATAAACCTTCCCATAGGAATGAGACATCAGCAATATTTTTCTCACAATACTTAGCATACAGGTATTCATAGCCATTAAATTATGATTTAGTATGAGTGAGAAATGATAACAGTTGTGCTTATGTGACCAAGTTAATATTACACTTGATCACAAGCTAACAAAATGACATGGAGTTTAACAGTGCTGAGCAGCAGGGCCAGTATCTCATCTCCTAAGTGTGGTGACCCTCAACTCTGCAGTGTTGAGGAGCTTCGGCAGTGGCAGTCATCTTCCAGGATGATTCAGTGATATCTTCAGCAGTGTGCCCCAGGCCAGACCACAGCTGCTCTGTATGACCAATGTGATACCCCAGAAGTGATGCTACAGTGCTGCAAGTGCCACTTCTGCGGCTACAAAAAGGTGCTGAGCTTTCCTACTTAGTTCCTTTCTTGGATCATTCTTTCTAAAAGAAGGAAGCCAACTGCCTTGCTAGTCTAAGAGTCTCACAGGTGGGGGGCCGAGGCCTCTACCTAACTGCTCTGTGTGAGTGAGTTTAGGTCCGTCAGCTCCAGCCAAGCTTCCAGAGGATGTTATTTTGGTACCGGAGACTGAACCCAGGGCATTTGCACTGAACTCTTTTCCAGTCATCTTATAGAGAAGGTCTCATGATTCCTGAAGTTGCCAGGCTGGGTCTGAACTGGGTCATCTTATGGCCTCTGCCTCATAGGATGGTTTAGAGCAAGAGTTACCACAGTGACTTCAGATCACATCTTGACTGCAACCTCATGACAGCTCTTGAGGTAACGATTAAGTCACCCCAAATTCCTGAGCCACACAAACTATGAAATAACAAATGCTGTTTTAAGCTTTGGGGCAACCTAATATGTACCCTTCAAAGGGAAACTATGTAAATGGAGTGGATACTAGGCCCTCTCTCAAAGAAATGTCTTAAGGGTTAATTGAGAAACATGGAAAACCCTCAGCCCACTCGCTGAGTATCTATTGGCTGTTATTACTTCCTGGTATGCATGCTCCTCCACAGGAAGATGTTCCCACATGGTACTGGTGCCACCATCCCCCAGGGCCTCACATTCTCTTAAGTCATAAAACCAGGAGGACACTGAGCCAGGCCAGGCAGTCCTTTTATGTTGTCTTTCTCTGACCATTAACCAGGCAAACAAGCTTCCCTTTCTCCTTGTCTGATGCCTTTTGAGAAGAGAGGCAAAGACTTCTAAGACAGAAAGTTAAGGCACATGCTAGGACTAGGGAATCAAAAGCCAAAATCACTGGCCTGAAAAAGACTGATCTCTCAGCATAGGAACACTCACAAAGGTTGACAATGGTTAACTGAGCTGGCTGGAAACTAACCGAGCTTCTACAGGGCACACTGTTTAGAAATTGTCCCCTGACATATACAAAGCTTTCATTCAGCCTTATTTCTGGGCTTTTCAGCTGGGAATTGATCCTGGACTTTCTCAGGCAAGCTTCATAGATGCGATCTTTTCTCTCTCTGATTATTTCTGTCTCCTCTCATTTGGGTTTCTCTTTGATTACTGATGGGGAGATGAACAATCAAATCTCCTATATGCTGAAAGAAGGACTAAAAAAAGTTTTGAGGAAGTTTACAGCTAACGCATGGAAAAGACCAAAAGAGGAAGAGAGATACTCTTATCCCCCAAATATCTTAATAATAAACCTATTTCACAACCAAATATTTCAAGCTAAAAATTTGACAGCCAGACACTTCAAACATATATTATAATGTCACAGGGAAGTAAAAGAATTACAAACATTGAGTGAGGTTTTATTATCACCAGGTTATGAAGATTTCTATCATCCCAGGCACACATTTTCCCTCTTTTACTAACGGCTCTTCTAACTGAATGTTTATGCAAATACCCTTCGATTGTGGGATCAATGAAAATTAAAAAAAAAAATCCGTCCATTTTTATATGTGTGGTGGGGGTGAAAATTTAATTTTCCTTGGAGAAACGTAAGGAGATTTACTCTCACCTGTGGCCACAAGTTTCTAACTCTAAACACAGCTGCCAGGAACAGGCGGCCTCCCCCCACGCCTCCTCCCTCAGGCTCCCGTGTCTCTGGTTCTGCTAAAGTCAGCGTTTCATATGGAAACACTTGACCTTCTTTTAAACTCACCTCTCAGGGGAAGAACTTGGGTTTACTCCTTTCCTCTCCTTCTTTCGTCTTTGTTTTGTTTCTCTGTCACATTTCCCTCCCTGCCCACCTTCCTTGTCTTTTCCTTCCTCTTCCCCTTCGGTTTAGATCCCATTCTCCTCACACCCTTCACCCTTCCTTTCCTCTTCACAGGCACGTGTTTGACATTCATGGGGCCTGTGTGGGGTGAGTGCTACGTAGGAATCTCTCACTGCGGCCCAGCCCAGGAAAGGAATCACCAGTCTGGAGAAAGTGTTGAACTCCTGAGCTTTCAGCTCTGTCTTGGTAAGAGAGGGGTTGAAATAACACGGTTCCTCTTTTAATCTAAACACTCATACATGAAAATCATGAAATATGTGAAAGAGAGCCATGCGGTGAGACACATGCTTGCTATTCAGACTTTGGGAGGCTGAGGCAGGGAGATATATAAGCCTAGCCAGAGCAATTAATTCAGTAACTTAGCAAGACCCTGTCTCAGAAAACAACATGCAAAGATAGGCTGGGGCTATAACTCAGTGTGATGGTGCTTGGTTCAATCCCCAGCACGGAGAGAAAGAGAGAGACAAAGACAGAGGCAGAGAGATAGAGAGATGCTCTATCTGCATACTGAGAGCATCCTGAGCTACCCTCCACCCCACCTCCTGTTATTTAACCACTTAGAAAATCCAAGTCATTCACATTTCTAAGTAGCACTACAGCTTCCCAAGAACTGTGATCTACAACCTAGCACCCTGACCCTTACTGACCCTTCTGATCTTGCTCCATTTCAGCCCAGGCCCTGCCTTTATGCCCAGCAGCCCAGGTATGCTTACAATTCCCCAATAGCTCTGCATCCTTTGCAGGTTCAAATCCAGCTCCTTCTCCTCCTCTCTGGCGCTGGAACCTTTCAGGGCCCCCAAATAAAGGATATTTATCTGTTTGTCTGTGCTGTGACTCTTATCTGGCTATTCAAGCTCTCCTACAAAAGAAAACTTGTGAGAAGTCTTCTCTGGATCTGCTGGCAAAGCTATATCTAACCCCAGAGTGGTTTGCTCAAAGTTTTCCAGTCTCAGTCCCAAGGGTAGTTAGGTGGAGCGAGGTGAGACTCTCAAGTTCTTGAAATTTTATTTGGTGAAAAGCTCAGGTCCTATTTAAGGGAAAAGGAAAGACAGGCCCCACCCCCCCCACCCCCCCAGTCTGGATACCTGACCTGGCAGCAGAAAAACCACTGTAGTTAATTTGAGCAAGTCCTGTGAAGGGAAGTGCATTCTGAGGTCCCTACATCGCTTTTCTTTTCTTTGAAACAGGGTCTCGCTTTGTAGTTCAGGCTGGCCCTGAGCTCAGCCTCAAACTCACAGCAATCCTTTTGCCTCTGCCTTTCAAGTGCTGGGATAACAGGCAAGAGCCAACATACCTGGCACTATGGTATGTGGTTCTGATTGCTGACAGGCGTGAGTCTCCATGCCTGGCATTGCTGTACGCAGTTACTGGGGATCAAACCCTGGCCTCTGCACGTGCAAGACAGGCACTGGAACCACTGAGCTAAATCACCAGCCCCACAACGCTTTTCTTAAGGGAAGTTCTGAAGGCTCACCTTTACCCATCCCTTCAGAGGCCTGGAATATCAGTGATGTCTTGGAGACAAACATGCTCTCTAGATTACTTTGGTATATTTCTGTCAATGTGTACATATGATACATATGTGCATATATATATATATGTATATACTCTATATGATATGTATGTACATATATACACATTAATGAAGCCACATTTGTTTGCATATTACCGCAACATGACAAAAAATTCGAGAGGTAGACATCTTCATATTTATAAAAATTTGATCTTTGTAATTGTTTATAGAGTACTTGTAACAGAATGGAAGCCCTATAAATTATTTATTGATTCATCTCAAAAGGCTTTCAATGTATCCGATTAAATGTACAAAAATATCACTTTATAAAAATAATTACAATTAAATAGCTCAATAAAAAATCAAACGTAGGTGAGGGAATCTATCATTTAGTGCTCTAAATGATAGATTTAGCACTGGTTTCTTTGACTGCCATCATGTCATTGGCCATAGGTCAACCTTCTCAGATATTCAACCTTTGGCGCCTTGGCTCCCATCTTGAAGTTGTAAGGCAAACACACTATTCATAGTTCTTAACACTAAATCTAAATTGTTGTCTTGGACTCTGGATAAGACCCAGAACCATGCAACTGCTGCCTAAGTTTCCTGGTTGACTAAACCATCCAGAGACATGGATTCTTGGCTGACTCATCCACAAAGTGTTCAGTGCTGAAATGAAAGTGTTTAAAAGGAAGTGAGGGCCAGAAGAGCACACAGCCAGTTCCGCTCTTTGCCGGTAGCCAAGTGTGGATTCCGTTATCTGCATTTTATATGAACGTTATGGCTCAACCCGGAACACTTAGTTAAGCTAAAGAGACACCCAGGTGACTTTGAGTGAAGTAATTCACTAACACGTCGCTGATGCAGACCTCAGTGCCCTCACTCGCACCAGCTTTAGGATTTTACTCTGCCATAATCCTAAATTGGTCCAACTGGTATTGCCTTGCATCCAGTCTTCCAACTGATGAATCGGTATGGCCGAAGGGAAAAAACAGAATAAACGAGCAAGCCCCAAATCCCAAACAAACAAAAACTTGTGTATTCGCTTTTCTCTAAGTTGCATTTTAAGGTTTTGCTCTAAAACCACATGAGATCTTCTTATTCTGTTTGTAGATCTCGAAACATTGCCTTCTCTGCAGGCCACAATTAACTTTTTTTTAAAAAAAATTAAGTTTAAATATTTAAAGAATTAAATTTAATAAAAAGAAATCTTGACTTTCTCCTAATTCTACACATCAAAAAACGACAGCTCTAGGGCTTGCAGCCCAGATCCCAGGCCGCGTACACCGAGCAGGTCACATCTCCAACCTAGAAGCAGCAAAAGCCCCGGAGACTCCGCAGCTTCCCCAGCAGCCCGGGCCCAGCCGCACAGAACGCCGGATCCCTGCAGGGTGCGGAGGAGGGGGCGCCCCCGACCCCTTCTCCACCGTCCTCTCCCCGCGCTCGCTCGAACTTGCCTCGGCTCAGCAGCACCACCGGCACGGTGATCACGGTGACCAGCGCGGCGGCTCCCAGCAGCCCCAGCAGGACCTTCCAGGGCGTCTGCAAGGCGGACAGAGCGCGGGCAGTCAGGGAGAGCCGGCCGGGCCGCGCGGGGAGGGGGTGCGCAGGTGGCTGGGCGCGGGGGGCCGAGGGCTGCAAGGGGCGAGTCCGCCGGGCCGGGCCAGGGCGGCGCGCTCGCTGGGGCCCGGGTCCTCCTGGCCGCGGGACGCCCGACACCTGCCGGAGTCCGGTCCCCTCGGCACTCTGGGGCACTCGGGGTGCAGGGGACGGGACGGGACGGGCGCGCGGGGCCCCGCACTCACCTTCATCGTGCGCCGCCGTTCGGAGCTGCCCGGGACGCGCGCGGGCGGAGGCCCCGCCAGCCGGACGCGTCCTGCTCCGCCGCGCGGGCCGCAGACTCACCCGCCAAGTTGCGGCCCCAGTTAAACATTAGTGAGCCGCCGCCTGCCCAGAAGAAAGCGCCGCGGGCAGGCGCGCCGGGCACTGCCATCCCGGCCGGGGGCGCCCGCGAGCGCGTCTCCCTGCGGGCTGCCCGGGGCGCGGGGCGCGGCGCCTCGGCGGGCCAGGCTGGAGCGCAGGAGGGGGACTTGGGCTCTGCTCCAGCCGCACAGGGATAGGAGAGGAAACTGAGGCTCACACAGGGTCCCCACTCCCACAGCTCGCCGGGGAGTGAAGACCCGGCCTAGGTGTCTGTGCCGCACCAAGGGCGCTGGGAGGAGGAGGAGTGGGAGGAGGTAGAGTGATATTTTGGGCTATCTGAAGGCAGAGACAGAAAAGGCATTATTCACCTTTGAATGGCACTATGCTTGCCTCGCTTACCTTCCCGGGCAAACTCTCCCAAGCTGTCCTTCTCACCGGTCGCCCAAAATAATAACTGCCACTTACACAGCACTTTCTTCCCCAAGCACTGAGCACTTTGTTTATTGTACACGGAAAGCTTATATACAGAAAGGTCAAATAACTTGGCCAAATTATTCAGCTAGGAAGTCGTTAAGCCTGATGAATTAAGAGTCCCGCTCCTAACCACGACTCCACGTAGTCTTTCATCTTTAAGTCCAGAGATGAGGTTTTGGAGAAGAGATGAAAGTCACCTGAGGCTTCTCCCTGCTCTAGCTCTGCCTCACTCTCGGAGGGGTCTTCCTGTCTGCCCTCTTCCTTTTCTTCCTTCCTTCATTCATCTATTCTCAAATCCTCCATTCCACTTATCCATAAATGTTTGCATGTTTACAACGTGACAGAGTCTTAATTCTAAGTTCTAAGGATAAAGTGGACGGGACAGGTAAGGTGAGCACCTTTTTCACTCGGTGCACCAGTCACAGGCTTTCTTTCCCTTTTGGGGTCCGCTATGATTTCTTCCTCTCTTTCCTGCTAAGATCTCTTCACCCTGTTTGCTAAAGAAATACAACATCTATATATCAGTGGTTAAAGGTAAAAGTAGATAAAGATGCAGAGTCCTACGGTTGTGAACACGATTGTGAAGGTCAGGATTCTATTCATTTCCAATCCAGATTTGCATCTGAAATCAGACAAGTGTTTCCCCCCTTTCTCCTCATTGCTTATCTCTCAGCTTCAGAGGTTCAAACTAAACTATCTTTCCCATCAGCCTCACCCTATCCATTCATCCTTCTCCAAAACTAATCGTTTCAAGCATCCCAGTTTTTCTGCACCATCCTGTTACACTTGCTTGCTTTGCCACAGGTATGGTTTGATTTGTCTTCCAAGGTTCCCATATTGGAAGCTTAGACTCCTGTTAAGTGTTAGGAGCTGGAGGCAGATAAGAGTGCTCAGGCGGTGAGGGCTCTGCCCTCATGAAGGGACTGTGTCATTATCATGAGAGTGGATGATACACTGGGCTCTTAGACATACGAGTTTGGCCCCCACTTGCTTGCTTGCTCTCCTGCCCTTGCACTTCCTGCCGTGGATGACATGATCAGCATGCTTTGCCATGTGGGCTCCCATCTCCAGACTCAATGGAGTAGATTTCTTTATAAATCACTTAGTCTGGGATATAGTATCACAACCAAACCAAGTGGGCCCAGATGGCCACAGATTCCTTTGAATTCTTTCTTTCTTGTATCTCACAGTCACATTCCTGCTTCCCTCTTCCAAGAGCTGAGAAAAGTGACAAAGAGATTCCTGAAGGCTGTGAGCTGGAGCTGTGAAGAGGCCATCTTAGGGGCTGTGGGGATGGTACCACCAGCAGGGTCACTGTGGATCTCTGATATAAGCAGTCAGGCACTACAAAGAGTGCTGGCCCCGCTGGTTTCGGTGATGGGGATCTGCATAACTGAGTCTGTGCTAAACCTCCACGCTGTGCCCCTGCGTTGAGCTCCAATGAGCCCCGGGGCAGTGGGAGAATGCCTCCCATAGGATACATCATTTTGCTCTCCAGGGGAATTTGATGAGATGCAAAGCTTTTAACAGGCATTCCCATTCCCAGAGATGGTCACATGCCATCTCTTTTGTGTGTCTCTTGTCTTCACTGCTGCTTTTTCTAAGACCTAAAGGAACCAGCTGCCCAGCACATTAGCCACCGCTGATGAGTCAGTATAGATACTGTGTCACACGATCTTTTCTTCCATGCAAATAGAAAAGCAGATGTACTACTCAAAGTTCTGTCCACCAGTGAGATTTCCTTTCTAGTGAATTTTAGATCTTTCCTGGAGGGCCTGTAATCGGGCAGCCATCCTCAGACAGCTAGTGCTGGCTTGCTTTGCAAAAGGCTGATCTTTTCTCTTTGTTGCTCTCTGATTTCAGGGAATTCCTCAAGAGGCTATATATAGGTGCCTGCTAAGAAAGCAACACTGACCCAGTGGGAGAAGCCATCATTGAGTCTAAGTTCTGTGTGCCTGTGATTTTCTCCTCTCTTATGGTCCTGACTGGCTTATCTTCTATACCTAATAGTTGTATACTCCTGTTTATACCAAATTTCATCATTTGGTGGACCACGTAAAATTCCACTCATAATGGATGCCAGGTTGTGTAGTTACTTGTGTTATGAGTTGAATTGTGACCTTTCAAAATGACATATTTTAATCATGAACTCCCACAATTTTCAAATGTGACTTATTGGGAGACAGAGGTCTTCATTGAGGTAATCAAATTAAAATTATTCATTATGATATGCCTGAATCCAAAGTGGTTGGTATTCTTACAAAAAGAATAAACCCACCAAAAAGATGTACAGAAGGAAAATGATGTAGAAGATGTAGGGAAAAGTTGGCCATCTCTAAGCCAAGGAGAAGCATGGAACAACTTTTCTCTTACCACTCTCAGAGAGAAATAAACTTGCTGATTCCTTGACTTCAGATTTTTAGCATCCAGAATTATGAGACAATAAAATTCTCTTGTTTGAGCCGCTGGTTTGTTGCCCGTTATTACAGCAGTCGTGCCGAATGAATTTAATTGGTGTTCTGGGATCACATGTTCAGAATCTGCCAGAGCCTAGCACCACACGGGGTGCTGGAATTCAAATAGAGAATAGCTATTGGCTATTGAAACCAGGTTCTAAGATAGCCCTCAAAGTTTTGTTGTAATTTTTTAAAACAATAGATAACTAACAAATTGGCAAAGAAAAGCAAGGCTTTGCTCTATAACCCCACGTATTTCTTCAGTTGAGACTTTCAGAGGTATCATGTTGAAGCTCCGGTTGCCACTGACACTTCTAATAACTGCATTTACTGGTTGGATGATTCAAGTAGCAGGGTGCCTTGCGTTTTAGCCTAGACTTGCAGACCTCTCTCACTTCAGTCTCTATTCAAAACAGATATTTACTGAGTAAATGGATATATAATCCATTTCTAACATGTAGTTTCTCCAAAATCCAGAACCACTGAGCTAAACCCAGCCCTGTGGTAATTTACAGTAGAGTAGTAGAGGACTGATGTGTCATTGGGCCATAGTGATGTTTTAACTCCATAGAAATTAATGGAAGCCTGAGTCCAATATTTCATAGCTTTAGTGAGGTCTGAGTATATCTCTTATCACAGAGCATTTCAAACTTAGTTGCATATCATGTATCCCTCTGCGGAAGGATTGGAAGAAACCTCAAGAAATGTATTGTAGGGATAGGGATACAGCTCAGTGGTTCCGGTGCCTGTCTTGGAAGCACAAGGGCCTGGGTTCGATCCCCGGTAACCACATAACAATACTGGGCATAGAGACTCACCCCAGCAGCAATCAGTACCACATACCACAGTGCTGGGTGTGGTGGCTCACATCTGTAATCCCAGCACTCGGGAGGCAGAGGCAGGAGGATTGCTGTGATGTGAGTTGGAGGCTGAGCTCAGGGCCAGCCTGAACCACAAAAGCAAGACCCTGTCTCAAAAAACCTAAAAAAAAAAAAAAAAGTATTATATCAGCATTTTGCATTCTTTTCCAGAACTTCTGACTCTATTTCAACAAGGTATTCTGGGTATTCTGGGTTTTAACTGGTTTAAATATGGGAACTTGGAGATAGAGAAAACGTGGGACCAGCCATTGCCAAAGCTCATGTTTAAATGTAATTGCCATTGTGAAGATATTAAGAAGTGAGATCTTTAGGAAATGGCAAAGTCATGACAGTACTGCCACCATGAACGTACTGAGGTGATTATCCTGGTAGTCAGTGAATGTGGGAGTTGAAGTTCAAGCCCCTTCCTGTTTGTTCCATGCTTCCTAGCAATGTGGTGCCCTCCAGCCTGTTATGATAGGACAAGAAATGTTGTATCTTTGGTCTTGTATCTGTCAGCCTCCAGAACTGTGAGCCGCATAACTATTATTTATAGTTTACTGAAATTGTGATATTATATTATGGCAGCACAAAATGGAAAGAGACAAAGGTCATGGATGCATATTGTGAAAGTTTAAGTCTACCTTCTCTCCACCACACCTAGAATTGTTCTGATTGATTAAATCAAGAGGAATGGTTCCTGTCAATTCCATTCTTAAGCAGCTCACCATTATGGCTTCGATGTCTCCCTAGAGTCCTTATGCTATAGGCCTGGTTTCCATTATGGCACAAATGAGGTGCAGTAGAGCATTAAGAGGTGGGATCCTATGGTAGGACTTTAGTTGTGGGGCCCTCATCATTTCTTTTCTCTCCCTTTTGCTCCTTAGTACTGAGGCTGGCAGTTTGCTCTGCCTAGTGTTCCCAGTGAGATGTGATGCCAGCATCAGACCCCAAACAATGGGACACTTGATCATGGATTGAAACCTGTAAAACTGTGACCCAAGTAACCCCTTTCTTTTATAAGTTAATATCTCTTGTTAGACTGATAGACAGTAGACTAACACACTCAGGATAAATGAGTCACCATTGTTGTAGGTCAAATTCTCTGCAGCTACTTATGATAAGAGCCCTTTGTGAGAATTGAGTCTTGAGGTCTGGGTTTCTTAGGGTGAACTTTGGCCTGGAGGAATCAGCCATTGCCAGACTGCAGCACAAAAAGCAGATAAAAAAGAGAAAGAATAAACACTTCAGTCTTTTTCTCCTCTCTCTTCTCTGTAACTTGCCGCTGCTTCCCCTTGGTCGAGCCTAGCAAAAGGCACAGAGCAAAAGAGCTTGACTAATAGAGAGGGAAAGTTACACGTAGGTTTAACACAGGTCGAAGGGGTGTGGAGAATGGGTGGGCATTCAAATGGAAAAGGACCCAATGACCCTCCCAGCTCCATTATAGTAGTTCTTACCAACTGCCAAACCTTCTCCTTGTTAGGGGCAAATGTTTCATGTATTCTTTCATCTTTCTCTACTAGTCTTCTCTTTCAGGTGCCAAATAAAGTGCCTACAACGAATAAGGAGTCAGTAACTGCCAGTTGAATAAGTGAAAAGATAAAATAATAGAAAAGTTCGTTGTGTTCTTGGAGCTAGAAGTAGAAGCCCAGAAGCTTTAGGGTCTTAGCTGTTGGGAGAAGGGACAGCACTTGACATGTGCTTCCCACTGCTCCTCGTCAGCTCTATGGAGGCACAGGTGAGGGCTCTTTAAACAGACACGCTTGTTCTCTTTCTCACTGGACACCAAGACTCCAACTAAGTGAAAAGATTTCCTACTGGCCTAGGACCAAAATGCGCATCTCTCTTCCTTTGGACTTCAGATCAAAACTTACCTTTCTAGGCTGCCTTCACCACTGGCCCCACCTGTTCTGAATCAGTGTTCTATCCTCACCAGGCACAATGGTACCCTGAGCCTGTGTATGACAAATCTTGTCTTTATTATTTCTTGTTTTGAAGTTTTTATTAGTTTCTTTTTTTATTGGCATATGCTTGTGATACATGACTATGTGCCTTAGGGGATTAGTACATATGTATATTGTATCTTAATATTTTAATTCCTTTTTTTTTATTTCATTTTTTGAGACAAGGTCTTGCTACATAGTTCAGGCAGCCCTTAAACTCATTATGTAATGTAACCCAAACTGACCTCAAATTCATGATAATCCTCCTGCCTCAGCTGCCTGAGTGCTGGGATTACAGGCATAAGCCATCACACTTAAAGTTGTTTTTATTTCTGCTTCTCTTCCTTTCTTTATTTATCTCTGAATCCCCTTTCCGTATCCACAGAAATCTTCCTCCCTGATTTTTGTCTTTTCTTTTTAAAATTTTCTCTTTAAATTATTTATATTTTAAATTTCCCATATAAGATAAATATTCAATATTTATCCTGTGTATGATTTATTTCACTTACTACTGTAATTTCAAAGTGCATCCATTTTCTTACAAATAACTCCAATTCATCCTTTTTATCACATTTTATTTATTCATTTGTTGATGAGTCTATAAATCATTTCCAAGATTGAGCTATTATGAGCTTTGCTGCTCTAAACATAAACACAGGTTCACATGTATCACTGTAAAATGAAGTATCCAACTGTTTAGGAAGATGCCTAGAAGAGATACAGCTCATCAAATGGAATTTCTACTTTTAGTCTGTGGAGAAATCCATAGTGAATTCCATGGTGATGGTACGAGGTTACATTGTCACCAAAAGTGTAGACGAATTCCTCCCCCACCAACTTTACCAACATTTGTTCTTTTCTTGAGTTCTTGAAGACAGTAGCAGCTTCTGGAATATGATGGAATCTCAGTGTTGTTCTGATTTCCATTTCCATTTCCATTTCCATTTCTACTGGCCAAAAATTTTGGACATTTTCTCATGTACTTATTGGCCATTTGTATTTCTTATTTTGGGAAGTTTCTATTCATTTCAGTTGGCCATTTCTGATAGAGTTTTATTTTGCAGAGAGTTCTATTTTTTTTTTTCTTTGCAGTACTGGGTATCCAATTCTAGTCCTTGTGCTTCCAAGGTAGGCACAATACCTACCTTGGAAGGTACAGCAAAATCCCCAGTCCTTGAGTTCTCGATATGTTGTATTCTAGATGTTAGTTTTCTGCCCAAGAAGTAGCTGGCAAAAGTTTATTTTTCCTATTCTGTAGCTTTTCTCTTCACTTTGTAGGTTGATCACTGTGCAGATATTTTAAATTTTATGTAATCCCATTTGTTAAAAATTGGGGTTATGGGCTGGGGAGTTAGCTCAGTGGTTCCGGCGCCTGTCTCGCAAGCGCAAGGACCCGGGTTCGATTCCCTGGTAACCACATAACAATACTGGGTGTGGAGACCCACACTCAGCAGCAACCAGTACCACATACCACAGTGCTGGGTGTGGTGGCTCACGCCTGTAATCCCAGCACTCAGGAGGCAGAGGCAGGAGGATTGTGATGTGAGTTTGAGGCTGAGCTCAGGGCCAGCCTGAACCACAAAGCGAGACCCTGTCTCCAAAAACCTAAAAAAAAAAATTGGGGTTATTTTTTATAGAGTTGGAGTTTCAGGGTGCAAAGTCAATACACAAAATTCAATAGCACTTCTGTACACCAACAACCTGCCAAGAAAGAGATCAGTAAAATGATCCCATTAATGGTAGTTTCGAAAAAATTTAAATACATAGCAATTACCCTAACCAAGAAAAGGAATGCTCTTTATGATGAAATTTATAGTACTCTAAACAAAGAGATAAAAGAAAATATTATAAAATAGACACTCATGTTCATGGATAGACAGAATCAATTTGTTAAAGTGGCTATAGTACCAAACAAGATACAATGACTTAATGCACTTTCAATCAAAATACCAGTGGCATTCTAAAACTAGACATGAAAGCTAGAAAACAGCTATTCTAAAATTGTAGGGAACTAAAAGAGACCCAAAATAGCCAAAGCAATCCTGAGCAATAAGACCAAAGCAAGTGGAACACAATCCTTGATTTTAAGTTATATTACAAAGCTAAAGTAATGAAAACTAGCATGGTACCAGCATAGAAACATCTATGTGGACCAGTAAAAACAGAATTCAGGATTCAGAAACAACCCCAAGCACATTTAGTTGTCTGATTTTTTTACAAAGAGACAAAAAAATATATACACTAGAGAAAAGATATTTAATAAATGGTGCTGGGAAAACTGACTACTTACATGCTAAAGAATGAATCTAAACTCACATCTCTTACCCTGTGCTAAGATAAAATAAAAACAGATTAAAGACTTAGATGTTGAAACACAAACATTGAATTTTCTAGAAGATTATACAGGTAAAACACTTGAAGAGATTGGCATAAGCAAGGACTTTCTGAACAAATCTTATTTCTACCACACAATATATAGATATCAGATACCTAGATAGGATTTCAATATGTAAAAATGGTTCTGGAATAAAATGTCTGTGCCTTTCCAGCACTTGAAGACCAGCACTTGAAGGGGAGGAAAAAAAATTAGGTTTATTCAAGGGCTGGCTATCATGAGACACTAGAAAGCTCCTATGTCAAACTCCATTTTGAAGAGGTAATAGCATCACAGGGTTTTTATAGAGAAGGAAAGAAAGGACAAGGCAGGAAGACAGCATGCTAAGTGAGGTCTTCTTTATTGTGGATGTGTGTCTGTGTCTCCTTTTTTTTCTTTTTCAAAATAGTGCACTGGACCTTGACCTTCTGGGGCAACTCCTACAGTTGTTTAAAAATTATTTTATGTGAATTAAAAACTTTTAAACTGACACAAAAAAGCATAAAAGTTGTACATATTAATAGGGCAACACACAATGTTTGATATATCTATAAAATATATAATGTTTAAATCAGATTGAATGTATGCTTTTCCTTAAACATGTATCAGCTTTATGTGATGAAAGCGTTCAAATCCCTTCTCATTAGTTTTCAGTATATTACCAGTAGTTCTCACTGATCAATCTTTCTCCTTTTCTCCACCTCTCATATTCTTCCTCTTCTATATTAACAACTTACCTTCTCTGAATCAAATATTTAAGACTCCAAATGAGTGTGATAACATGCTCCTTATCTTTTTTTTTTCCTGGCTTATTTCACTTGCCACAAAGTGATCTCCAGTTTCATCCATGTTGTCACAAATAATTGGATTTCATTCTTTTCTATGGTCAAATATTATTCTTTTGTGTATGTGTACCAAAATTTCTTCATCCGTGTAGGTCTTTTTTTCAAATTCCTTGCATTGTATTAATTGGTGGGTAGAACCAAAGACCAAGGAGGGATATTATAAAAAGTCATTACAAGTTATGGGTTCTGCAAATCTGGAGAAAGATTTGCAGGTAACACAACCTTCTAGGTGAGGCTTCTGTTCAGGAAAAGAATGAGGGAGGGATGGAAAGGCAAAGGGAGAGAGAAAGAAGAAAGAACAACTCAAAAGGAGACTCCTTGTTTCAAAACAAAGTGTCAGGCCCAAGGAATAATATGTATGGAAAAGGCTTGAGCAAGAAAACTGGAAGCTCTTTAGGGAATATTTATTTAGTTTTTCCAAGACATAATATAATCTAGAAAATATTAGGAAATGAAATTTAGCCAAGTACATTTTCTTCTGTTTCAGCTGCAATACTCAGGGTGCACTAGGGAGCCAGTGAAACTTTTCTATGGGGAAGAAGTCCAATCAACCTTGAACTTTGGAAGTAGGAATCAGGCCCTAGTGTCTGCTAAATAAATGTGAAAGGGAGGAACTGGAGATAGCAAGGGTCAGTAAACTCTGGATTTTGCAAAACTAATTGGGCAAGTGCCTCTTTGTGCAGCTTGTAAAAGAATTTAAAGCTTATTTATTTATATTCACTAACATATTATACTCTGAAAATATCTCTTGGCTATGATGGTGATGCATTTTTTGTCCCAGCTACCAGTAGTGCCTATTAAGGGGTTCTTATACAGTCTGTATTAACTAAAGACCTTGTCCTACCTGTTAGACAAGACACGAAACACCTGCTGAAGGGTGAGGAGACATTTGTGCTCTTCTTTTGATGATGTCTTCTGGATAGTCTTGAGTTTTTCAAGTTAAATTATTTGCGTATATATTGCCCTGACTTAAGAAATAATTATGACTTTATGAGAAAATGTATAGACGCTGATTCTCACAAAGTGATTGTAGCTGTGATGACATGCTGGAGTTTTCCAAGCTGTAAACATGTGGTGGATGTTTACCAGACAGGGACTGGGATCCAGGCTGAAGTAGCAAGAGGCTGTGGCTGCCTAACATGGGAAAGAACAATGGCCAGTGCAACCGAGCAGAAGCCAAGGCTAAAACTACATTAAAAAGAGACCTCTCATTTGTCATATGCCCTGAATATTACTCACTCTCTGTTGAGTAGTGAGTCACATAACCAGAAAATCATATGTTAAAGGGCCTCCCGATTTTGTTGTGTGCTGTCTTTTGAATAACAGTAAGAAAAAAAAAAATCATGATTATTGTTGGACTAGAGTGAAATACAAGTCATTTTTTTTAAACTGTGATAAAATAAACACCACATAAATCTTACAGTCTTACTATTTTGAAGTATATATTAGTTTATTTCCTTAGCCAGATAAGTCTAAAATGTATAATGTAATTTGAATAAACTAACAATTTAAATTTTTTCCTTTAGGACTCTCCTTTTTTCTTGGCAAGATAGCAAAGTGTCACTGCACTAATCATGTTGCTTACTTTGGGTTGTTGCCACCTGATTTTATCTCCATAAAAGAGATACAAGAGGGAAATAATGACTGCATGAGAAGGTGGGTCTTCTCACGAGGCCAGTGGTAGCCTGTGCCATGGGCATGTGCAGAGAACTCTGTTTTGGTAATATTCCTCAGGCATAGAAGAGAAAAAGTAACAATAACTACAGTTTTTAAGACAGAAACTCAAGAACTAAAAAACTCATTTGAAAAGCCAGAAACTTCAAGAATAATTCAGCCATAGAGATGATCAGATACTTTGACTCTGTACATAAAAATTATTGACTTAGGTAGATGTTTTTACATAGGACTAAGAGTACATTTCTCAACTCTTTAAAAAAATTCTTGATTTTAATTCAACTTCTCCAAGGCTTTTTAAAAAGATTACTTTTTTATAACTCCTCCTATGAAATTTTAATACCATAGATGTAATGTATTGTACATACTGTGTGTGTGTGCCTATGTGTAAGATTGTTTTGTCTTCAAGAACCAATTTTCATTTTCTTGGAAATGGCATTGCCTGCATTGAGAATACATGCTTTATAGGCATACAGAAATCCAGAATGAACATGACAACTACTCTGGGGTGACAGAATATCATTACTCTTTTAGGAGTTTGATAGGAATGCCGAATTCTAGGAGTGGCCATTTTTGTAATATCATGAAAGATTGAATATTCACACAGACAATGGCCAGAACTTATCGACAGAATGATTCACAACTTCTAACGCAGCCTTCCCAGAATGACCAGGAAGTGTTCAATTACTGATAGTATCCACAGTTTTTACCCGTGATTCCAACTCAAGACCTACCAGAAGGATCCATATACAAGATGTGTTGCTTTTAGTTCACTTCCTGTTTCCCTACAACTCCAGTCTCCATCACAGCATACTTGAAGGTGTCCTTGTTGTAGTATACACTCTTGCCAGGCTCTGCACTTCTGCCAAATGCAAAAGTAACTGATTTTCTTGATAAGGTAAATTCCAAAATAATACTCTATTTTCATTTGTGTGATATTCACTTATCTCAGCTCTGCAGGATGACTACGCAGCTACTGAAGATCTTAGACATTGATAACAATTGTCTCGTTTCTCCCCTTTAATATTACAACAGCAAGAATGACTCATTCACTGTTCTTTATTTCCTTTAACTACACTAAAAACTGTGATACACAACCTGCATCTTGTTCTTTTTTAGTTACATTTTCTTACTAATTTGATTACAAAAATCATAATACTCAAAAATTTTAGACATTCAGGCCATCACTGAAAGACTCACATAAGACTTTCAAAAGAAATCCTTCATAAGAAGACCCTACCTCTGAGTTTGCTAAATATCTTTTTGTTAATTTCACTTTAATGAGTCTCAGTAAAACTCCTCCATTCTTCAATGAGTATTTTTTGAAAATTTCATTAAAAATGTTCATCTCAATAAAAACCTTGTATATTTAAGACTCATAACCACTAGAATATAAGCACTAATATGGTGTATATACACTAAAAATGACATCAAGAGAAGCTGAGGAATGAGTCCTACTTATTAAAAAGCTATTATTCTAGGCTTAGTACTGGAAATATCAAAGAGAACAAGCCAGGTAGTTCTCAGGGTCACAAAGTTTACATACAAAATTTGTTGGCAAAACTTAAAACCAAACTAAGAGATAATTGGGCTTTTTACTCACCTTCCCTAAAGCATCAGTGGGAGGCAAACTGACAAGGAGTATAGAGTACCAGGAGGCCACAGTAATCCACTGCACAGAGCCAGGATTTGAGGTCAGAGGACAGGTGTGTTCCTGGTTCTGGTCAGAAGTACCTTTGTTGTAGCCCTCCCAAGTTGTCTTATCTCTTTTCAAAATCTCCTCCATGCCAAGTATCCTCTTGTGCAGCATTTCCTTCAGGCTGGTCCTCTCAGGCAAAGAGCCAACCTTCCTTTCAGTTCTATAAAATGCTATCTATCCAGATACACGTTTGAGAGGTGGTATATAGGTGGTATGTAGGTGGTATATAGGATTGATGTGTGCATTTTATCAGAATATTTTTCAGGGCTTTTGAGCTTAGGAGACCCTTCTTGATTCTTAAAAGTTGTGCCAAAGATACCCTCCACACACTGCCTCTTCACCCTATGTTATTTTATTGACATGACCTGCAGCCTTCCTGACTTACCTTATCTGGATTGTGGCAATGGCATATCAATAAAGGTGTATATTTTAGAAACTTTACCAGGTTTACATTCAAGCAGAGACAATTGCTTCTTCCAGTGACTCACCAGGCCACCTGGAAGGGAGCAAGGAGAAGAGAGTTAAAACTTCATGATCAGACAAGCCTGGCTCTGCCATCAAGCTATTGCACACCATGCCTCTTTTCATTCCAACTGCTTCCCAGAGTTGTGGAGATTTCAGGCTATGATAACTGAGTCATCTCAGCCATTCCTGAACCTTCAAATATATCTATCTAGGTGCTGATGAATTATTATGTAATTCGTCAGTTGAGATCTGTCTCCTCAATTCTGAACTTCCTGTTTTCAGGTGGATGACTTAGAACCCTATCAGGCAATTTAGCAAGAGTTAGTTAATTATTGTCACTATTAATACCCTCACCATCAAATTTGATCCTTTTCTGTCATGCTTCCCTTTAGTGAAAACAACCACCTGCTACATTGCTGAAGCCAGGAACCCCAAAGTCCTCCTTGACATGCTGACCTCTTTGGTATCTTTCTCTGTCCATGTCAGTCTATACTCTCTTCTCCACCCTTGCTCAGCCTTGTGTCCTCTCTAGTCTAGCTCACTGCCCAGCACCGTGTGACTGGCTGGACACCTTGCCATTAAACTCTAAGGCAGCTTCTCTTCCTTTCCTGCTTATAACCAGGTTGCAGGATAAAATCCAAATCCCATGATCTAGGCTCTACTTAAATTTCCTTCTCACAGTTACTCCCCAAGCTCTTTCTATCTACAGTAAGCAACTTGGATTTCTGATAACTGAAATGCGATCTCTCTTTTGCATCTGAATCTTCAAACATAATGTTCTCCTTGTCAGGAATCTGGTTCTTTTTTGTTTTTTCATTCGGCTGGCTGTTGGTCTACATTCAGGACTCAGGCACGATGTCCTCTAAGAAACTTTGCCTCCCCCTATCTGAAGAAGGCACTTTGCCTCTGTATTCTCAGCTTTGACTTGTGAGCCTAATGCTATTTGCTGAACAGACTTCTCAGTACTGAAGCTCTTGATTTAGCCCTCATGCCAGTCTTAGGTAGTAGGAACCACGTCTCCCTTCTTTGGCAAATGAAGAACTGAAGCTCAGACAGGTAAATATACTAATCATATTTTCAGTCAATGAGTGAACCTGAAAATATGACTCTAGCATCCATAAAATTATTTACTATGCATTTTCATATTCAGTAATCTCCAAGGATTTTGTTTGTATTGTTCATTGATGTACTTCTGGTTCTTGAATAATGCATGTTATGCAATAACTGCTTTGGGTTCATCAAAAAAAAAAAAAAAAATGAGACGGTGACTAATTCCTGTCTCTCTTTCCTGAAGGGCAGAAACTGGTTTTCATTCACTTTCTTCTTAGCAGCTAGTTTAGTACCTGGCATATAATAAAATCTTTAGTCTCCACCTAGGCTCTCAACTGTCCTGTGGGATAGTTTCTACTTTGTGTTACTAAATGATAGACCTTACTAAGACATACACTTTGCTGCTTGTCAAGATTTCAGTGTGTAGGAAAAAAAAAATCTGGTCAGCTGCTGTGTGACAGCTGGAAAAACAGAGCTGCTCTAGAGCCAAACAATCTGTACCTCAGAAAGTTAGGGAGGAGACCTCTCTCCTCCTGGGGTATGTGGGTGGAGGGCTGAGTCATCAAGTTCTTTGAGTCCTTGGAAAAAGATAACTCAAAATAGGGTTGAACAACAGGGAGAAATAGGAGAAAAAGAAGCAGAAACATAAAAATGATGAAAGTCTCAAAAAATAGGACCCATAGGCTAAAAATAATTGCTATGGAGTTTACAGAGAAAACGTGGGTCAGCTTTCTGAGTGCTCTGAAGGGTTGTGCGTGAATAGGCTTCCGTTTGAAGGATGGCAGACAGATGTTCAGGGGCCTCAGGACAGGAATGTGCAACAGCCAAGATTCCTTTGAGGAACAGAGACTGGGGAAAGAGTACAGCTTTCCAAGGAAACGACAGCTTGAGCCTCAGCAAAGCATTACAGAAGAGAATCTTCAGTGCCCCTTGACCCACAGTGGGAGGAAGTGCACAGTAATAATGGTGGTTTCTGGGTGGTAGGTGCATTGTGTAGTTTGTTTTTCTTAAAGAACACTTGAAGTTTCCAGTAGATTTAAAAAATATGTTATAATCTTTCTCTAGAAAGTTTGAAAACTTCAAGTGAGGGTGTGTGTGCCAGGATTTTGTTGGTCATGCAAACTGACAAACAAAGGAAAAAATTCTCATGTTCCCGTGGTGTCTGGTTTATCTGGTCATTAACATTCGAGAGATATGTTGGTATTTAAAACTAGGCCATGGTCTTGAGGTGCCTGGTGCTCTGTGACTTTAGCCAGGTGATTATGCAGGCTTACCTCAGTGAGTAGCACTGTATGAACAATAGTGTTCAAATCAGAGTAGAAAATATATTTAAAAATCCTCATGACTGGGCCAGGGATATAGCTCAGTGGTTCCGGCACCTGTCTTACAAGCGCAAGGACCCGGGTTTGATCCCCAGTAACCACATAACAATACTGGGCGTGGAGACTCACACCCAGCAGCAACCAGTACCACATACCACAGTGCCGGGCATGGTGGCTGATGCCTGTAATCCCAGCACTGGGGAGGCAGAGGCAGGAGGATTGCTGTGATGTGAGTTGGAGGCTGAGCTCAGGGCCAGCCTGAACCACAAAGTGAGACCCTGTCTAAAAAAAAAAAAAAAAAAAAAAAAAAAAAAATCCTTATGACTTTTGGTTATATGGTTGGCTCAAAAAATAGAAATAGAGTTGTCATTTTTATTATTATTATTGCTGGTATTTATACAGTCTCTCTATGAATCCAGAGCTGGTCTTGAACTTTCTGTATAGCCCAGGCTAATCTCAGATTCATGATCCTCCTGCCTCTGCCTCTGAAGTGCTGGGATTATGGGGTTGTGCCACCACTCCTGGCTCTATTATTTTTCATTAGTATTACTTTCTTAATATCCAAAGTTCTGTCTTATCATATAAAAGATACATTAAGATAGATCCTAAAGTCAGAAGAGTTTCTGATCAGAATGCAGACAATGAGATGATTTCCCAGATGGACACACTTGCTGAAAGGGGATCCTGAGCAGTATTTATTCAGCAGTTTGATACACAGCCCATGCTTGGCTCTCGGGGACTAAAGTGGTACTTAAGTGTATTATAACAATGAATACTCTTAGGGAAGATGCAAATTGTGTAAGATGTATTTGCTAATTTTTTTCACATATGTTTGTTCACCTTTTCTGCCCAGGAAGAATATATTAGCTTTAGGGGCAAGGCCTATCTCTTCTAATATGTACTTAGAAACTTACCTTTTATATCTCACATTTTCCAACAACTAAGAAGGCATATATGGATAGAAAATCAAGCTTTGTCTGTTGCTTCATATTTATAGGGTTTATATCAATATTATTCACAGGGCAAAAATTACAGATTTGGTGGAACACTTGGTATGTGGGCTATTGTGGCAAAATATGGCAAGCTTTTACATCTTGAGAATCTCTAAACTCAGCTCTCTAGCCTGGTTCTCATGAGAAGCTTAAAAATCCAATGTGCCTGCAGTCTTACTCAGAGGTCTTTTAGCCCTCTCTTCACTGGGCCCTCCAAGCTACTTATGAAGGGAGTGAGCAAGGTATTATTACTTTTGCGGGGAGGTTGAGACAGGATCTCGCTTTTTTGTAGTTCAGGATTGCCCTGTACTCACTATGAGCCTGGAATTCACGGCAATCCTCCTTCCTCTGCTTCCTGAGATTTGGGATTGCAGATGTGAGCAACCACACCCAGCATGTGGTTACCGGGGATCGAGAACCTGGGCCCTTGTGCTTGCAAGGCAAGGACCGGATCCACTGGGCTAAATCCCCAGCCCCAAGGTATTGTTATTTTTGAGGGAAGTGAAATAAAACCTTCTAGATGAAACAGCTTCTCAGACTAAAGTCCAAGGATCTTCCAGTTTTCCCAAGAAGGTTCTTTTTTCCCTTAATGCAAATATATTGTTGGTAGATAATTTTAAATAGTTTTCTCATTATCTTGAAAGGCATTGAATGGTAACCAGGTCATTCATATTTAGCTATTGCCTTCTGAACTTTTATTTAGTTTCAGATAAACTTTATTTGAAAGTTTATTCATATAACATTTTATCCAGATAAATTTTCAAATAATATTTGTGTACTTAACTGAACCTTTAAATTATATACACTGTTTTATATTTGTACTATAAAACATTAATTCTTCCTTCTTTTAGTGAAAAGATCATAAACTGTAGTCAAACATCAATAGAATTGTATTTCTGGATCAATCATCATCCCATCATCTTAGTGTGAAGTTAATTCTTATAGATAAGTGAACAATGTTTAACAAGTTTTTAACGAGTTGGATATCACTTACTTCAGATATCTCACAGATATTATCATGATACTGGAATGGTGGAGAAAATGTAACTGGAAAGATAACACTGGGACCACATGAAATTCCTGGGTCCTTTGCTACTTTATCTATGAAAATGAAAATGCTACAACCAATGTGTCTAAGGTTTACTCATAAAACAGCACATTCTGTGCAACATCAAATATAAATATGACAGGAATAAGTGGCATAGTATAGATAAGGAGATAAGTTTAAAAGTTATTTTAAAAATTTATGCAGACATAAATTACTATGATAAACCAGGAATTAATGAAAAAAGACATAGCCATAGTATTTGGTACTCTGTAATTAAATATATAGCCTTATAATTATAAAATATATTAGCTTATCATAAAGCCTAAAGCCAGTAACATTTTTATGAAGCAACTCTTTATTGCATTAAGTCAGAAGTGAATTGCTTTGAGGAGGTTTAGGGAATCTTCCTTTTAGACTGTACTTTTCTTAGTTATAAGATATGGGAATAGATTGTTCAGAGTCTCGGAGGCTGAAAGTCTGAAATCAGGGTGGCAAGTTGATGAGGTATTGAAGAAAGTGCTCTTCAGAATTGTAGATTACAGATTTCTTACTGTATGAAAGAGAACAAGTTAGAAAATTTGTCTTTGTGTGAGGGGGGTACTGGAGATTGAACCCAAAACCTTATGCTCTCTGGGCCAACACTCTACCACTGAGCTATATCCTTGTAATAAACTTAAAAATTTATTACAATACAGCCTCTTGCTAACTTACCTTTGAACTCACGATCCTGGTTCAGCCTCCTAAGCAGCACACACCACCATGCCCAGGGTCTTGCATGTGCAAGGCCCTGAATTTTATCCTCACTGTGGCTAATGTTTTAAAACATTTCTCTAAATAATAGAAGTCACTATTCATTTTGCTTCACTGTGTAATGAGGTCAGAAAAACATAGAAAAGGTCTTAGAGCTCTTTCATTGCTATTATTTCTCTAGTGAGGGCACGTTCCCCAAGGGAGAACACCCCAGAGTATACTGGGGTAATCTAACTTCCACAAAATTTACAACCCAAAGGCTGGTTTCTGCATGCCTTCCCTGCCAGCTGAATTGTGGCTAATCCTGCCCAAGTGTTTTGAGGCTGTTGGTTTAGCTCTTAAATGGAACTGGATCCTGACAAGAAAGTTCAAGAATTATTGTCAGCTTCTCTGCATAACTTAGAAGCATCTCCAAAGGCATATGTACTATTGCCCTGGCAGACATATATACACAAGTACAGTGTAACACCTCCATCCTTCATGCTTGGCAAGTTAATGTGGATGTTCATTTTTATAGCCGCTAACTTATTAGCTGTGGATTACGTTGTCACTTTGTGTGTTACATTTCCAAGCATAAGAAGTGTGAGTGAGTTCTAAGACATGTGAAATGAAGGATCAGCTCAACAAAAAAAAAAAAAAGAAAGAAAAAAAAAAAGAAAAAACTGATCTTGAAGGCATCAGAGAATAGGGATAAAGACTTCATCGTACAGTGCATGGAGGCTGCCAGTTCCTTGATTGACAGCTCTCTGTATGGCAACTCTTGAGGGATTGAGTATTTAAATCTTAATTACAAAAAAGTGTTACAGAATACTAAAAACCATTCAATGAAACTGGAAGGCTTATAATGTACCATGCCTTTATTAATCTCTTGTACAGAATAAATTTGATTGACAAGATATGTAGATATGTACAAGTAGTGTAAAGGAATTTAGGAAATAAGTACAAAACTGAAGGGAAAATCTTAAAACCATGTGCCATAAATGTATCTTATTTTATAAATTGAATGGTCCCAAAATAGTGTACACAAAAATAAAACAGGCTAAAGTGAATTGTTATAAGATATAGTGTTAGCTGGTTTAAATACCTAAAATCTCCTTAACACAATTCAACCAAACAAAATTATAATACAAATAACTGCTTTCCTTAGAGGAAAAAATCATTTATTAGAGAATAAAATTGTGTTCCAAAAGGTAGAAATAAAATAATTGCAGGAAATATTTTTCAAAATGAAAATCAAGGAACATTCAAGAACATCAGTTATGCTCTTGACCATTGCCGTATTGATTCATGAATTCAACAGATACTTAATAGGATACTACTTTGGCCCAAACCTTACACCAAATGCAGAGAATATGGGCATAATGAAAGCAAGGTCATTAGGAATCCCATGGGGGAAAATGTATGAAATCAAATCCTAGCAGCAAAATATGATTAAAGTAGAAATTAAAAGTCTAAATACTTCCTGCTCTCACACACCCGTATAACCATGTTCTATCTTTCTCTGCTTTGTTCGTTCATCTAGATGGCTTTATAAATGTGTTTCTGTATGATCCAGGGTTTTGCAGAGAAGCAGAACAAATCTCTACGCCTCAATTGTGTGATTCTGGTGAATTCCTTTTGCTTATAATATTTCTGCAACTAAAAAACAACATTGCTTTCCATGATAAATGAAAACAAAACTGTATGAACTCTGAAATCCAAATTAAGTTAATATAATGCAAATGGTGATGTTTTGTTGAAACTGCAGAAAAATGAGTATGTTCCTTCTTCATGGAGTTCAATATGCCTAGTTTTTTATTACAACTTACTTTTTCTACTTATTTTTGCTGCACTAACTTTTACACAACATTTTGTGATGTCATATGACATTCATTTAATATATTGAGTTTTTTTTTTCAAAAGTTAGCCCCGTGAGCAACCATTTTATTGTATGTGTGCATTCTGTGAGTCAAGCATTCTGCTAAGCTCGGTGGGAATGACTTCTCTTTTCTCCATGGTACCTGGAGCTCCGCTGGAAGGCTGATGTCAGTGGAGACCTCAGCTGAGGCCGGAGACAGTGCTTTTCCAGGAAGCCTCAAAATCCCCACAGAATGGGACCCACAGGTGATACAACTCTTCCCTGTGAGCTTACACGGCAGCCTAGGGCTCCCATGAGTCCTGACTCACAGAGTATGACGTGCCTCACACTTTCCACAGTGAATTCAGAAGTCACATGATGTTGCTGGTGCTGCATGCCATTGGTCTGAAGGGGCACAGATCCCTCAGGGGACTGTATAAGGATCTCATCTCATGATCTCATGGTGGGAAAAGTGTCAGAAGTCTTTGAGTCACTTTGAAAACTGCCACAAAAAGCATCTGTGTTAAAATAAACACAGATATGTGACAATAAAACAACATCTTTTGATATATCCTAGCACCTGAGTGATTCAGACTGTGCTTTTTGACAGAAGAATAACTGAGATTGTTTTTTAGGCTCTAAAATTGGTACTGAAATCCCCAAACTCAGGGAATATATGGTGGTAAATACTGCCCATGTTAGGGGCTCACTGGTGGAGGAACTGGGTAAACCATAAAGGATTCAGGTGGCCAAGTGACTTCGCTTTGCACATCCCCATGGAAGAAAGATAGCTATGTGGTAAGCCATGAGCTCCCCATGGAGAAGCACACAGCACGTGCTTCTCTGCCAACTGCATTGCATGCTCAGCATGACCAAGGTGGCACTTTGCCATCTGGATATCTATCTTTCCACTGTACCAGTGTGTTATGGATTATGCGCCCATCCTGACAAAGTATTGGACACCACTTGTGGGTCACTCCAAATGCTCTAAGGCCACCTTTTCAGCCACTGTTTGGTAACTATTTCCACAGACTTAGCAGCTTTCCACACATTGAACCTGGGAGCATTTTTCCTTGAGACTGTTGTGTGCCCTTTGCTTCCAGCCCCAAGGCCTCGCAATGAGCATAACTTTGGGCTCCTGTGAGAATGAGCTTTGACATTAATATGTGCACACATTGTGGGTGTGGGAAATTGAATACTTACAGAGTTATCTCTGACCAAGAGTGAGAACTATTGTGCTTTCCCTTCTTAGCCCCTGACACTATTCTGACAATTTTTTCAGAGTCTCAAAAAAAAAAAAAAAAAAACCACACACACACACACAAAACAAAAAAAAAAAAACCCCAAAAAACAAAACAAAACAAAAACCTGTGGAATTGAGTTCTTATCACACAAAATGGCCATCAAGTTGTAAACATATCATTTGATTGACATTTTCTTTTTTATTTCACTTATGTAGGCCCTACTGCCCAGATCCTGGAGTTACTTTCCAAATGCAATACTTGTGTACAAGCTTGTATGTTAGGTTCTTTTTTTGGAGCTGGACTATGGTAATTCTATACACTACCACATACATATACTCTATACGTATGGAGCTGCTATACAAATTCATATTTACATACGACAAAGGAGATTGTCCCAACCCAAAGCCAGCTGAGAAGGGAAAGGAGGGGATTGTCAAAGAAGCCAGGCTTCTTCAAATGCTGCACTTTCTGTCTTCACATTGAACTTCTGTCTATTTCTGGCTGATACAATCTTTAGTGGCACATAAATTAGACAAAGACAACTTTCCTATAACACATCCATATATCCTGTTATCTGAGCTTTGGTATCATTTAAGACACTTGGTGTATATGAAGGTGTCTTCCAAGTGGATTCTAATGATTCCTGTCTCCTCAAAGTCTTGTTCTATGTAGTTTCCTCCCACCTGAACAGAGTTCACTTAGGTAGCCAGTATGATTCTACAAAAATGATGAAATACTGCATTCATGACTGTGTCATGAAATACATTGTGGGTCATTCACTCTGGGGAAACCAGCTGTTAGGCCAGAAAGAGGTTCTTGAAGCCCTGTGGAGATACTCATAGCAAGAAACTGAGGCCTCCTGCCTGAAGCCAGCACCAACTTGGCCACTGCATTAGTTTTTCCATTACTTTTGTAACAAATTTCAGTACCACAAACTTGGTGGCTGAGAATATTAAAAATTCATTATCTTAAGAGTCTCAAAGCTCAGAAGTCCAAATTCAATCGCAGTAGGCTACTAAAGACATTGACACACTATCCTTTCTGGAGGCTTTGTGGTTCTTCACTTTTTTTTTTTTTTCAGTTTCAAATTTGTGACTACTTGTATTCTTTGGCTCCAAACTTACAGACCTCTTGCTTCTGTCTTCATGTCTTGTGCTAGTCACTCTTATCCTCTCGCCTTCCTGTTCTATGAATTCTTGTGATTGCATTGGATCCTTCTGGATTATACACAGATGAGGACAATCTCTCATCTCAAAGCCATGGTTCTCAAAATGTGAATGCCAAGAGCTATGAAGGACCTAAAATTTTATCCTGTAGTAATCTTATAGGTTAGACTGCCATGGAGTCATAAATGCTGTTGGAAGATGTCAAACTCCTAGATCAGAAACAAACACACAAACAAAAACTAGTATTCATAACTATGGTAGTAACCAGATTAGAAGGCAGACCATTAGACAAGCTGAAAAGAACGAGGGAGAACAGAGAAAGAGGTACAAGATAGAGTAGTAGAGAATTATTAATTATATCATTATAGATCATGATGTTGGCTGAATTTATTGAGGTAAAAACCATCTTCTACACTGTTAAGTGAAACAGCAGGTTATAAAACAATATATACGACATTGCTGAAATTTTTTAACTTTCAAAAAGGAATTAATATACAGAGATAACAAGAAATTTCCTAGAATGGTGTTCACATAACTATTATAATCTGTCTCTGGAAATGAGAAACTGAGCACATTTTTCTTTTGTTTAAGGGTATTTTTTGATGTGTAATATTATAAAATGTTTCTAAGTGGAGTAAATTAAGAATTGCTACAAGTATGTGAGGCAATGCATGAGTTATGTAGCTTGATTGTAGTAACCATTATGAAACATCATTTTGAGATATATATCAAAATTCTCCTGGGTGTCACACACACACAAAAATACTCTATGTATAGACTGAGATGAGTTAAGAGACCATAAAATGTCCAGAACTCAAAACAAAAAATCCTGATATAAACAAAGGATAGGTAGAAAGTGGAATGGAGCTTAGAGCCAGACTCAGGCTTATCCAGAGACCAAGTTACCTGTCTGGATGACTAGTTTTATACGGTGGGCAAGCAACAAAGGATGTTAAAATCTAGTCCTATTTTCTCACTTGAAATGCTTAATATAGTTTCATATTTTTGGAACTATGAATTTTTTAAATTGGTCTGAATTTAGAAGACATTATTTATATGTATGTTGAAGTTGGAGAAGTTTTATCTGCACAATAAAATAAGATAAAGCCAATGAATGTGCTTCATAAAGTTAAAAGTTATTAAGCTTAGTGCTAACAGTACTGTTTTGTTGAAAGCTTTATATAAATTATTTCATATCTAGTTTTTCTTACAGGACCTAATTGTTGCACTGATTATGTCTCTGAGACTTAATCCATGCTCAGTGGGGCATAGTGGAGCCCATTTGTTTCCACCAATGGGTGTTCTGTTGGGTGAATATATCATAAATTATGTTCCATTCTTTGACTGACTGGGATTCGGATGTCTTCAGTTTTGTATGTTCACCAAAATTAACACTCTACTGATAAACATACCAGGTACACTATGAGGAACAGGAAAGATTTTTTAAAATTTTTTTTAGTACATGTTTGCAGTATATAACACTGACATTCCCTGTACGGAGTTGATACATGTACATAACCCATTTGAAACCTTTTTTTATGTGTTCTATCCCTCCCCTTTCTCCCTTCCTCTATCTCTTGATCTCTTTCAAATTTGAAAAAGACCTGTCTCCCCACATCTTATTATCTCTCTTTGATTTTTCCTTTTATAATTTTTGATTTAATCATTTAAGAGAAACTATTAAATTTTGAAGCTTGTGTGCCTAAGTTATTTCATTAAATATAATCTCAATGTGCATTTATTTTCTCGCAACTTGATGGTAGAGTGGTACTCTATTGTGTGGAAATATTACATTGTCTCATCTACTCATCTGTTAACGTATACATGGGCTGTGGCTAAGATTGAACAATTGTATACTGGGCTGCTATAAACATGGGTATGCATCTAGCACTGTAGTATGACATCTTTAGGTCTTCTGGGAAGATATCTAGAAAGGGAAGAGCTGAGTCCACTAAAATTTATAGCTTTAGTGTTCTGAGGAATCTACATACTGGAAAGATATTTTAAAATGTTTTAATTCTCACATTGATGGTAAGAGTCACATCTGTTATTAGTATGCTTAATAATGAATTGATTTTTGTTTGTTCTCTAGTTCATATCAGATAATACATTTTTGAAGATAAAGTAATGGTAAGGGACTAATAATGAAAATGGAGAATAAGAAATTTCAGTTTAGAAAGACAATACATACTGCTTTTAAAATGATCAGGAAAGGGCTAAGGCACAAATGATGTTTGGGCAGAGTGAAGGAAGTGAGGAAGTGGCTAGGTGGAAAGCTAGAGCGAGTGTTAAAATATAGATGTCCTGAGAAAACAGGAAGACTCTGGGGGTGAGTAAAAGAACTCTGCAGGGGTGGGCAAGTGAGTAGTAGCCGTTAAAATGTCCATTCCCATCTTCTCTTCCTGAACCTTTCTCTTGATGAGTTCTGATGACAGTGGCCACCATGATTAGTGGCCACTTTGTGGAGCTTTCTTCATTAAAATAAAGGCCTTTACTCTCCTTGGTTTTAGAACACACACACACACACACACACACATGCACACACGCATGCAGGCACTTTTGAGTACACAAATACACAGGACTTTAAAGAACATTAAAGGATATAGAAATGAATCCACTTCAAGAAATATTTAATGTATTCTAAAGAGAGTACAGCATAGTCCCCTCTGACCTCCTTATTATTTCTGCTCAACAAGTCAGAGCCTGACTGGAGAACTGCCACCAAACACTCCTCTGACCTCTTGCAGGGTCTGATCCAATTGCTCCTCCTCATCAATTCCAGGCTTTACTCTGCAGGTAGCAAAGGACCACGACCATAGAAGAGATAAGCCATAGATCCCACATTTCTGTAAAGAAATGCTTCATGAATTTACAGATATCCCACAAAATATCCTGGCTTTGCCTGCATCTCCTCACTCTAACTGCCTTCTGGTAAAAATACCTTTTCCAGACTGTTTACTCTTAAAATTCTGATTATAAGACTACAGAAAATATGATTTTAATGTGCTTTAAATAGGGTTCCTACAACAATTATGATGCCAATAAAAAACCAAGACAAGTAGTTTTCACTATTGAAAAAAATCTTGTAACTGGCATAGTTTTTTTTTTTTTCCTTATAGATGTTGGAAACTCCCCTATTATCCTTTTATAGCAACTACAGTTCATCTATTGACAAGAAATGGAGAAACTCAGGTAGTTTAAAGTCATCAGGAGTGACCCATACATCTGTTGGTGGTGGAAGTATACTTTTGGCAGGCAAGCAGCTGCTGTGGCAAATACCATCAATGTGTTGTGCAGATGAAATAAATATACACTATATTTTCTTAAGCCACATGTGGTTTTGGAGGGGGTGGCCATTAGGATTTCTAAGTCACCGGTGACTCTGTTCCCAGTTTCTAAACTGGACTTTACTCATATAGTTAAATCAGTATTTCAGTGCCTCCACATTTCAAGATGGCCACTTCTGTCCTAGTGTAGCTCTGACCCAGATCTTATTGTCTTGCTCGGACTTTGACAAGGAATGTGATATCGGTCTGCAATTCAGCTGAGGCTTGAGTACTTTGCTTCCTATGGATTATCTAACAATGCCTTAGAACTAAAACATTACACCTAATTACAAACGGGTTGCCTTACAGAGTTGAGAGACTAGATGTGAGGACAGGAGCGGAGCCTCCAGTAAAGCTTTTCTAAACTTCAGTGGAGTCAGAAGCTCAGGTATGAGGATGCAGAGGGAGAACCTATCAGTGGGTGGAGTCACTGTCCAGCTAAGTCCTGCAGCAGGGTGGTTAATCACAGGCACCAGGGACCAACCAAGAACGGCTCTGTGCACTGAGTTGCAGCTAGACTGACCCATTGACTGAGTCTCTGAAAAAACCTCAGTGCCCGAGCTGGTTTGAGATGATAGGTTACTAGGTCCGAGCAAGACACATCAAGTAAGGCACATCACCTGATGTCAAGGTGCTTGCAACATGGCATTCTCTTATGTTGCAGGCAACCCAGTATGAGAGAGCAGGAATACAGCCGTCCAGTGTGAACTCGAGCACGGCGTCTGACCTTGAGCAGCCTCACCTTTCTCCTGGTTGTAATGTGGACCATCAACACTTAAGAGATAAGAGAATTAAAACGCTGCCCTATGATTGTTCTTTCTCAAACATTATCATTTTAAAAAGCTCTGACTTTTCCCACTTCAAATCTTTGTTCAATAAAGGAAGAAATTTTAAGACAAAACCCAAACATTTTCAATAAAACTATTTGCACATGTACAAAGGTATCTTGTTACAATTGAAAATTTTATTGTTTCACTTATAAAAATGTAGCATGGTATAACAAAGATGATTAATATATGAGTATCCCCATTTTTTTAGTTTTGATTTTTTTTTTTTTTTTTTTTTTGAGACAGTCTCCTTTTGTAGTTCAGGCTGGTCTTGAACTCAGCTTTGAATTCAGCAGTTCTCTTGTCTCTGCTCCCAAGTGCTGGGATTACAGGCATAAACCACCACACCAGGTATTATTGTATGTGGTTACTGGGGATCAAACCTGGGCCCTTACACTTACAAGGCAGGTACCAGAACTGCTGAGCTAAATCCCTGGCCCACTCCACTGTTTTCTACTGTTTCCTGCCTTCCAAAGAAAGATTTAGCCAGAATTTCTTGATTTCTTCCTCAAAGAGGCCATGCCACAGCCCATGAGTCATGTGGGCCATGTGATGTAGAATTTGGAAAATGATAAGTAGCTATAGCTTCTCAGGTTAGAACGGGAAGGGAAAGTAGAATAACAGGAAACCTGCCATGGAGAGAGAAGTTGTTTTTTCTCTGGGAAAGAAAAGAAAATCCTTGTGAAGTAGTATCCTGGAGGCTGCAGCTGTGAGGAGTTTTCTAAGAGGTGGTAGATAAGTAAGACCTAGAGATACAGAATGATAGGTGTTTGGCTTTGCCTCAGCTGAGATGATGTTTGGCTGCACACTAGAAAACAACTTCCATTCTTTTTTGTTATAATCTCATTATTTTTCTCCCTTCACCCTATTTCACTTTGAGTATTTTCTATTTCACAATATATAACATACAATTCTAGGACTCATTTACATCTTTATTTTCTCACATCAGAGAAAACATGCAATATTTACCTATCTGTGACCTATTTATTTCACTTATGAGGATATCCTCAAGGTATGTCCATTTAAGTGTAAATGATTCAAACTAACAAAAAAGAAAGGAAACAAAGATTATGTATATAGGGGGGTGGTAGGGTGGGTAGGGCTATGGGAAAAAATGAGAATTAAGTTTTGTCTTATACTGGTACAAATCCCCATTATGGAGTGCAATCATGATGCGTATATATAATGTACCAATAAAGATTTCAATTAAAAAATAACTCATTGGCTATGAAATAATGATAGATATACTTTCTAAAAAAAAGAAAAAAAGAAAAGAAAACAATTTCCAAATAATAGTATCTGACAAAAGATGGGAGATGTTTTCTGGATCACATAAAAACTCTTAGTAAAGGCCCAAAAGTTAGCTCAGTGGTTCTGGCATTTGCCTGGGAGGCACAAGGTCCTGAGTTTGATCCTCAGTAACCACATACCACAGTGCCGGGCCTTAGTCATTTACGCCTGTAATCCCAGCACTGAGAAGGCAGATGCAGAAGGATTGCCAGGATTTTAAGATCAATCTGGGCTAAACAAAACTGACAAGTTTTTTTTTTTTTTTTTTTTTTTAGTTATTATTAAGAAAGCTCCATGATCACCAAAGAAAAAGGATCTTTGTCTGTTCTTGTTCCATTTCCCGTGGTCCAAAATCTATGCTTCTACTCTAGCCAAGTGACCTAAGAGGTTGCTATGTGAGAAAGAAGCAAAGAAAGCAGGCTGACTCCTAAGGGCATTTCCCAGAGTTGCTCCAGGGCTGCCCCTGAAATTCATTTCCCTGAATTTAGTCACACGGCCACACCTGGGAATTTTTAATTTTATTTATGACAATGCTTGATTTATTGTCCAACTAAACCAGGGGAGCTACTTTTGAGAAAGTAAAAGGAAACAGATACTGGGTAAGTTACTAACAGATATCCCAGAGAAGGGAAAGAACACTCTGAGAAGAGAATAAACAGTAACTTTGTTTACTGTATTCTCAATGCCTCCCACATAGACCTGAGGCTAAGACTCATGGGTGGTGTCTCAGTGTCCCTTAAGCTTTCACACTGGACACCATGGCCGTATTTTCCGTGTACCCTCTACGGGCTTCTCCCACTGAAATTCTTTCCTGTCCTTATGTATGTAACCATGTGCAAAACAGGAAAGACTCTTTCCTCATGGTTGTTCTTTGATTGGCCTTGATCTCTTTTTCTCATACTGTGGAGATACACATATTTAATCATATTTGCTCTTTCACTGTTTTATTTTTGCATCCTCTTTTTCTAATGGTTGGAAGTAAGTCAGAGGGGATCATAGAAGTATAATGCAGAAAACATTTTTTTTTTTTTTAAGCAGCAGCATATTCCAAGGAGATGCTCAGATACCATGGGCTTTCTCGTGTCTCTTCTGCCCACAGGGTAATTTAGAAAATACTGTATTGCCTTAGTCTTCCTTTAGTAAGGCCGAATGTTGAGCTTCTGTGAACTTCTCTCTAGACACTTCCAAGTGTTAATTTTCAGTTTATCAAGTATCATTTCAATTCCATGTGTCTTATTTACCATTTTTTTATGATACTTCTAGTAAGCCTGCTCAGAAGTAAGTTTATAGAACACATCTTCACTCCCCTTTCTCTTCAGGATGTTAGTTATACATATTATTTAAAACTTTTGTTATAAAAGAAATACATGTTCATTGTAAGAAATTTAGAAGAATGCAAAGAAGGAAAAAATTAGATCCCAGCTACTTTTTTTTTTTTTTTTTTTTAGGTTTTTTGAGACAGGGTCTCGCTTTGTGGTTCAGGCTGGCCCTGAGCTCAGCCTCCAACTCACATCACAATCCTCCTGCCTCTGCCTCCCGAGTGCTGGGATTACAGGCGTGAGCCACCACGCCCGGCACTGAGATCCCAGCTATTTTAATCATGTTCATGTGGTTCTTTCTAGCTTTGTTTCCATTAGATATAAATCTCCATGGAATCTATATTTCCATGAGAAATGGATATATGTATATATATCATCCGTAAATGCATTTAAACATGTAAATTTTAAGCAAAATTGAAAATTTTGGGAGTACTCTACAAACTGCTTTTGTGTTCTGCTTTCACTTTGAGTATTTTCCATTTTCAAAATTATTTGGAAGTCGAGCCAGGCATGGTCATGCACACTAGTAATCCCAGCACTCAGGAGCCAGAGACAGGAGGAGCACCATGAGTTCGAGGCCAGCCTGAGCAACATAGTGAGACTCTGTCTCAAAAGAGCAAAGAACAAAATACAAAAAGAAACAAAATTATTTGAACGTGTACATAACTGGTAAAATTCAAGGGACGCGAGCTTGCCTGAGTTCTGGAGCAAGGTCTTATAAGGCCTTGCACTTGTTTTGTCTTTCTGATCTGTTGCTGGTCAAAAGACATCTGACTGGATATAAGGAAGCTGTAGTTCATTATGTGCCTAGTTTGGGGAGTGAGCAGGGAGAACCGATGAGCGAAGAGAGAGAAGAGGTGGAACAGGGCCCCCTATTCTAGCCATTCTGAATAAACAAGCCACTTGAATATCCTGACCAGTTAACTACTCAAGCGTTCATAGGCTTCTATGGACAACCCTGGCTCGACTGTAACTACCTGACTGACCCTGTGTGAGAACTGTCCAGCCAAGTCCAGGCAGCCCATTGGATTTTTAGGGGTCACTGCAAATGGTACTACTAAAGAATTAGGTTTTGGATCGGTTTGTGATTCCATAATAAATGATTAAAGCATTTATGATGCCAGGCATGGCGGCTGTAGTCTCAGCACTGTAGAAGGTTGAGGCAAGAGGTTAAACCCTGTCTTTAAATAATAAAAAATAAGGCTGGGTATGAAACTCAAAGCGCATGGTCTGGCCTCAGTCTTCCATAATACAAACACACCATACACACTAAAAAACAATAAAAAACCAAACAGAAACAACCACTGTTATACTCACTATATCTTCACATGTATCAGTTATGAAACTGGCATCCGTGGTATACTGATGATGATTGGAAAGTATCTGGTAAATGAAAAAGTAAAGGTATAGCTTACTTGCACCATAGTTTTGAAATCATGTGTAATTCTGAAATTTCCATAAAATTAAAATATTTCAATAATGAGTCACTTTTTGTTATTTTTTTAACCTTGTTTCTCACTGAATGGAGTCAGTGGAGACTGAGTTGATGCTAGTAAAGAAAATGCCATAAATGGCTAACATTTTTTACTATTTCAGTTGTAAAAGGTTTTTTTTTTTTTTTTTTAATAAGTGTGATTTAGTTTTACTTTGAAATTCCAGAATTAAAAAAGAAAAGATTTGTCTTGTGCATCTACAATGTGTGACAATAGTGGCGTGTCCCGGGTCATTTTTCCACTGCAGCATCCTGAGGGCAGATGTCATAGAAACAGAGTCACTCTGGCAAATGTTCACATTAGGAAAGTACATTTTATATGGTTCCTGGCACCTGAAGAAAAATAAAATTGAATTTTTTTCCTAACACACTTTGCCCAAGCGTATTCTTTATCCACCTTCTTGTGGAAAAAAAGGCTAGTCACAGGCAACATTCACGAAAATAAAGGTGAAGACAAACGAATGAAGGTACAGGGAAACACTTGCGTAGGTTGTAATTTTTCCAAGGGAAAACATCACAGCCACCCCAGGAGACCATCGCTGCCTTCCCTGTTCCTTCTTTGCTCCTCCTTCCTCCCTCTGTAACCAAAGTATGAAGTGCTCCAAATGTGGAGTTTGACACAAAGGCGAAAGGCCGATCCTTCCCTTGAGCTGTGGCCGAGGACAGCGCTGTGCTCCTCGGTCCCCAGCCAGGCCTGGGGCGGGGTGCGTGTGTCAGATTTTCCGGCACAGCCTTGGGGCTTTTTCAGGATCAGAGTCTCCCTGCTCTTCCAGGACAGTCGGCGAGCTACCTGCAGAGCCTGCACGGGGTGAGGGCTCAGTATGCGTTTGTCTGTCTCAATCAGGCGCCATTGCCAAGGCCTCAGTGTTAGTACAGTCGAGCTGCTCCGGGTCCAGGGCGGTGCTCTGAGCGTGTGGAGCTTCTGAAAGCGAAGTGTTCTCTAGTCCTCAGCATCCAAGCTGCCTAAGATGCCAGCGCGGGCCCCGCACGGGCCTGTCACATTGGCAAGGGCACCTTTCTATTCTGCACGTGTGCTGTCTTGCACCAAACATTTAAAAATGTGCCAGGAAGAAAGAGCCCTGGATCTCCCACGAGGTGCTTCCATAGCTGCAAATTTCATCCTAAGGGGAAATTTCAGGAGAACTCGCAAGCATTGATTTGGTACTGGTATAAAAATGACATGAGACACAAGGGAAAAGGTCGGCCCACGCAGGTTGCTGTGCTTTCTTATTCACGAAGATTGCTCTTCTCTAGAGGTTGCTCACGGGCCAGCTCCTCGCTGTGCACCCTGGGAGGTACCTGCAGAGACTCCCTCTCACTTCACACTTAAAAAAATAATAATCTGATTCTGATTTCAGCTTTCAACATTTCTCTGCTGAGGTTATTCACTTTAAACAGTCACCCCACTGGCTCCTCTGTCTCTCATAGATGCTATGGGAGCCGAGGGACTTTCCGCGGTGTGTGCTGCTTAGTCTCACCCTGGAAAACAGGAGAGTTTGCCTTGCTCAACTTCAAAAGGCCTTTGATAAGTTGGTTTTGGTTTCTTTAGGGTGCGGCCGTCCAGCTTTTTATTTCTTGTAGCTTGTTTTTGAAATGAATTCTGTTCAAAATCACCTCCACTATATTCATCCAAAGAATGTTTTATTTCTCTTAGAACAATTGAAGAAAGCCATCTGAAGTATTTGCTATCAGGGTGAGAGTTATGGTATGATGGCCTGTTTGATGGTTGTTTCCTTTTTTTTCCCCCCTAGAGTCTTATTCTTTAATCCAATAGGCAGAATGTACAGCTATGGAAATACCTGTAAGGTCCTCTGGCATCCATGAGGCAAATCATGAGAGGCTAATTCTGAATGGCCGAGGACATCGGGCTCACTAGAGACACATTTTCAACAGCCAACAGTGAAGTATGAAGTCAAACCACAGAGCAACTGCTGCCATTTCAGATACCCTTTCATTTGGAGAATATTTATTAACTCAAAAGATACATATTTATGTTCCTTCAAGAGTAACTTGAAAATACTGATTTTGATAAAACAGACTGAGACAATTTCATTAGGTACTCTCTAGCTTATGGATCCTACTAAGTTTTCTATCAGCTGCCCCCAGGAAGCTTGGCTGATTCCATTCCAGCTTGTCTGTATTATACTACTTACCTTGGAATAGCATAAGTTACCAGCCTGTCAGTGGAGTGCTTGCTTTGAATGTGCTTATCATAAGTTTGGCTTTGAAGAACCTATGAATGAATGAAAGAAAGAATGAGTGAATGAATAATGTATCAAACGTACAATAGTGGAAGAGTTTTGGACACAGTAATAGTTGTGAAACTGGAGAGTTTCTCATGAGTACTTGCCCATCCTGAAGGATATTGTGAAAAAAAATTAGATGAACTATTATTATTTTACTTAGCAAACACATAATTAGCTGGCTAGTTGGAGCTAAGTACTGTGCAAACATTCCAAAGTGGTTTTTTTAAAAAAGTGTTTCCATTTACTTCGTAGATGAATTTGATTAGTCAATAACTTTGTATACTACTAAGAAGACTAGCTTTCAGTTGTTCTCTAACATCCCATTTTTTTTGAAAATCCAGCTAGGAATCCTCATTTCCTCATAACTCATTGCTATTTCTGCTTTGTAGTATGACAGCAGCATGAATTGCCCCTTAGGGAACTGGGCTGTATTCTCTGACCTTTCTTTATGATCATGCTTGGTTTCATTTGGATACATTTCAGGAAAAACAAAAGAAGAATGAAAACTCTTCAATTTTTCTTTCAATAATTCAATATAACCATTTGGAAATCCAATGTTGTGGTTTTATTTTAATTCTTCATGTTAATTTTATGTTTGATGTTTCAGTGTGGGTTGAGTGTGGAAAACAAATTTGATAGAAGTTGGAATTCAAGTTTGTTTGCCAACTGGATTCCAAAGAGCAAGTCAGAGATATTTTCCAGATTTGAGGATATTTAGGTTCTTAAAAAGTATGCATTGCTGGGCCTATAATCCTAGCCTTTGCAAGACTAAGGCAGGAGGATGGTAGCAATTTCAAGGGTAGCCTGAATTACAGAACTACATAGCAAGACTCTGTCTCAAAAAAATATCTGTTACGTAAGTTAATATTTACATGGCTTTAAAATGCCCGAGCACTAATATATGACTGAAAGGAAAAGGCAGGGGAGAAGCTGAATTTATTTAGGAACAGCTGAACTGAAACGCTCACAAGAGCCAAGCAGATAATTCAGCAGTTGCTGCAAGGAATAAATTCACTATGGTAAGAACACCATTTCATTTGAGAACATTCCTACATTTTTCAAAATAACTCCGAACATCATTTTGTATAATGGATGAGTCTCTTTCAGTGGTCATGGTTTCATAATGTAAAAACTTAAAATAATGCCTAACCTTCTAGTTAGAGTTTTTATTTTTATACTTCTTTTCTAGAGTGCTACGGCATATTAAATTGCTTTGGATTGAGTGTTTTAAATTCCAAGAAGACAGCTTCCAAAAGCACTCAAGTAAGCCTTCAGAAAGGACAGACTCAGACTTCTAAGACCTATTCAGTCATACACAAGTGAATTGTGGTTCTTAACTGATAAAAAGGTTGATTTTTAAAACTTTTAGGTTTAGATCTGATTCTCATTTTCACAGATACCCTAGTAAAAATGAGCCCAAAACCAAATCTACTCCATTGGGCTAATTTAATGGATGTGGTTCTTGGAAGGGTCACCCATGATCTGAGCTTGGGGGCTGGTTTCATTGGTAAATGTACCTGAAGGATTTCCTGAGGCATCAAGGCTGGATGATCTCTGTGGTCTTCATATCCCCAAGGCTCTAAACCAGTGAAAGAAGCTGCAGAGCTTTGTGTTGAAGTCTGTTTGTTATATAACCGGTTAAGAGTCAAAGGCAGTGGCTGATTCAGGAGAAGGTACAAAGGGACAGGTTCAGGTCCTGTTGCTAGTGTACTGTGCTGGCTCCAGTCTGCAAACTTCTCAGTGCACTCGGAGGACTTGGATGTGCTCACAGGATGCTCACTGCTGAGCAGATGTTCCTGTAGTACAGCAGGAAAAGTTGCAAAAGGGCTGCATGTGTAAGTCATGTCTGAAGTCTGCTAGTCTAGGTACTATAACTGTCCAGCATTACTCAAAATATAGGGACAAAAAAATCAACTTTTTATTATGTTCATGGCCTCTTTGGACAGCCACGGTGGGGGCAGCGCATCTTTGCAATACTGGGGACTAGAGCCCTCTGAACGCTTTCTCACTCACATGTTGGGTGGCTGATGCTGTCATTTGGGTATTTCTAGACTGTTGCTGTGGACTGAAGGTTCACTTTCCCCACAGTAGTTTCTAATCCCAGTGTGGTAGCACGAGGTGGGGGTGTTGGGAGAGACGCTGTAAATGTGGAACACTCAAGAAAGGGATTAGTGTCCTTGTAAGAAGTGCCCCTTTTCCATGTCCATAAGGACCCAGCAAGGAGATGGCTGTCTGAAAAACACAAATAATGTGCTCACCTGGACCTCACCCTACTGGACCCTAATCTCAGACTTCTGACCTCCAGACCGTGAGAAACATATGTTTGCCAGTCAGTTAATGATATTTTGTTACTGGGTCTTTGTTTTCCAAGGGCAACATCTCATACAGAGCAGGTTTCCTGGGCCTGGATGGGCGGGGTAGACAGGGCCCACTTGCAAGGTGTCGCAGAGCTTGTCCCTGATTTCCGAGTCTTAATTTTGAATAAAGGAATGCTCTTCTCATTTTCACTTTTTAGTATATCCTCCAAAAATGAGAGAGAGAGAGAGAGAGAGTGACAGAGGACAATTGGCAGAACATATTTTGACATTTTTTGTTTTTTTAAACCTCGTCTATGAAGTCAGGCAGCATTACGTCTACTACACTGTGATTTGTTAGAAGTAAGTAACCAAGGTGTTCCATATTCAGAGGGAAAAGAATAGATTCCACTGCTTGATGGAAAGATGTCAAGGTTCTGGGAGAGTACATAGGAACATAAATATTGCCATGGCCATTTTTGGAAAATACAATCTGCCACCCATACTCTGCATACATGCACACATTTCTCCAGGTGCCACCTACTGGGGTAGTTTTTATTTTGTTTCCCATGTAATAGAGTGTTAAAATTAAAGACAGAGACTGAGACCTACAGATGGCACTGATATGATAGCCCCTAGCCACCTCATAGTGTGCAAAATTTTCTTTTCATAATTTAATCCCTTTGGAATGGGAAAGGTTGGTAGAGAAGAAAAAATTGAACTTATTTCTTTGGAAAGAGCAGTTGTTCCATCCTAGTTTGCCTTTAGTTTAATAAAAGGAGAGTCTACGGATACACTCGAGGGTCTTAGGTCACGTGCAGTGAGTTTCAGGTTCTCAGACAACCAGGGCCCAAATTATACCTTCATAATTCAGACAGGTTAATAAAATCAGGATGCAGTGTTACCCTTACTTTTTATTATAATCTTATTTTATTAAAATTTACTGTATAATTTTATTTATATTACATTTAATAAGTATTTGTTTTTCAAAGTCATTTCATCAGTAAGGCCTTTACTATCAGACAGTGCAGAACAGATCCAGCAGGTCAGGTGACTTCATGTGGAGGGTGGTTTGTGCTTCACCAGATGAGTCATAAAGTTTTCAACAGACCTCCTGGATCTGTGAGGAATATGCAGCTTCTCGAGAAATTCAAACTGGACCCCTCAGGCCTGGGCCCTTCTCAGAGGTGATGGAAGGAGTCTGTTCTAAGGGGCTTAAGAATCTGAATCTCTCCAGGAAGCAGGGAGAGAAGATGGCCCTAGAGCTGCTTCTCTTGGGCATATGGAGATGATAACATGGAATATTAAGTGAAGGGTGAATATTAAAAGCAAGTTGACCTCTAGAATTTAAAGGGCAAAGCACTGTTTTCTATGGGCCAGACACAGCGGGTTGGACCTTTGACTGAGTGCGTCAGTGCGTTTCTACTGAGTCCTCCAGTGGGTCTTACAGGGACAGAGCCTCGGCAGCCACAAGGGGAACCTGACACAGGCAACTAAGGGCTATGGCGGGACTCACAGGTGGCCCCTGGCTTGGATGAGCTGCCATTTTCATGTATCAGAACTGAGATTCCCAGGGTGGGGATTTCCAGTACTTAAGCGGGGATATTTCTGGACGCCTTGGGTTATTAGTCCCCTACCACGAATCATTCACGCACCACGCATGGCCAGGGACTGGCGGACTACAGGCAGGGGCTCCAGAGCGTGCACAGGACAGCAGGGCCAGTGCCCGTGATCGACAGACTCACTCGGGAAACATTACCGAGGCCAGAAAGCTCAGAGCCAGTTCAAGCAGGACATCTCACTCCTTTCTGTGTCTCTTCCACTCTGGCTCCAACCCAGAAACTGGCTAGTAAGAACCCTGAGGCATAGGAGCCAAGAGAGGGGAAGGACGACACAGGCTGAGAAAGAGAGAACAAATCGCGCACAGTGAAGCAATGCTAGCAGGGTTATCGGGTGGGCGGAGCAGGCTTCGTGCTAACTCAGCTCCTTCCTGATTACCTAAGGCATTCTAATCAGTAGATCTAACTGACAGCGGTTAGTAAAGGGACTGAAATGTCCCGGGACGTGACTAATGTTCAGTCGGAGTGAAGGAATATTAAATCCACCCAACACGGGTGAGAGAAAAGCGAGTCCTGTAACAGAGGCTGCAACAGGGACTATCTCATCAACACATCTATTACAAGTGAATTTGAAAATGCCCTTCAACAAGCTATCACGAATGGTATGCAAAAGAAAGATTGCTGATTTTTTTAAATTCAGTTAAAAAATCCTGTTTCCACAAACTGTTAAAATCCCTGAGATGAAAATCTAAAAAAATATAGTAAGAGATTTTATTTTCCCCATCTTTCCCTCAGCCCCCAACCACCATCCCAATCAATGAGGAGTATTTGGCTCCTTCCTACCGGAGGCCAAAGTCCAGGAGGCAGGCATCAAACCTTCCACAGAGAACTAGGGGTTCATTTATTCCGTTGTCAGCAAGTGTGTGGGTTCCCCCGCTCCACACCACCCCTCGGCCACACGCACCCACCTGCCCCTCCACCCACAATAAGCTCCGCTCCCCTCTGTGCACCTGAACTGGGCATGCCTGGAGCTCCTCTGCCCTGAGCGGCCCGCCAGGGTCTCCACTGCTCCATCCAGCCCACACCCTGCCAGTCCTGCCCCTCATCTCTGTTCTCTGGTGCTGATTCCTCAGGCTTTTGAGACTACACCGTGTGATATTTGTGACTCTGTTGAGCACAATTTCTGTTCTGAGGCCTTGATTGCTGCTGCTGACACTGCTTCTCGGTTTTCCAGGATCTGACATCTAGTCTCAACTTTGTCAGAACTTTCTGTATAATCTTAGACAGCTGTCTTATTCTCTGCCAATCTCTGCTTCTTCATCCATACCTTGCAAAGAATATAGCTTGATTGTTCAGACAGGCTATAAGGAAATAAATGAATGAATGAAGGCATTTTGTAAATGTAAAGTAATAAATGTATGTGTGGTGTTACCATTACCTGAGTATGGTTGCCAAGCTGAGACTTGGAGTTTTGTTATCTGTTCCCCTACTGATCGCTGCAGCTCTGTCTTTCCCTCTTCTTTTCCACCCCCATCCTTTTCCTTCAAGGCCTGCTGTTAAATGCCAGCAATTGTCTGCCCTTGGAATCACTATCCACAGACGTGGTCTTTCCACTCTATCACTTAAAGGTTAATGACTGTCCTCTAATTTTAGGTGAACTCCCGAGCCTTCTTGGACTACTTTTCTCTCTGACCTGATTTCCTAATGACTGCAAAAAGCTGTAGATTTCTAGTTAAACTAACACTCTCCTCCTTTCTTCCCTTGGAGCCATCACAGAGGGGTGAACCAGAGCAGCAAGCATCCTGGAGGCCCGGTGAAACGTCTTTAGAACTTCAACCAATGCTGCCATAATTCAGAGATGCCACCTGAGACTCAATCATTGGATTCAACAACATGGAAGCTACAGTTGAACTTGCTAGGAACAACCTTAGGGGAACAAATTTAGAATGAAAGTGTGATTAGAGTTAGTTCAGTAGAGGCAGAAAAACCTGCATTAGTCAAGTACAGCCAGCTCTTTCAAGGAGTTCTTCTGTTATTTTCTTTCTTTTTTTTTTTTTTTTTTTTTTAGGTTTTTGGAGACAGGGTCTCGCTTTGTGGTTCAGGCTGGCCCTGAGCTCAGCCTCAAACTCACATCACAATCCTCCTGCCTCTGCCTCCCGAGTGCTGGGATTACAGGTGTGAGCCACCATGCCCAGCACTGTGGTATGTGGTACTGGTTGCTGCTGGGTGTGAGTCTCCACACCCAGTATTGTTATGTGGTTATCGGGGAATCGAACCCGGGTCCTTGCGCTTGCGAGATAGGAGCCGGAACCACTGAGCTAACTCCCCGGCCCCCTTCTGTTATTTTCTTATAGGAAAGAAAAGAATGGGCAATGCCTGGAGAGGGGAGGAGAATGTAGAGAGTATATTTTATCAGGAAATAGAGAACTGAAAGAGAGGAGAAGGTAGAGAGGGAGAACTTTTGAGCCATGACTTGACGAGATTAGAGCAGAGAAGCTGCCACGCAGCACAGGAGGCGGCAGCCTGTGGACACATGGATGGACGGATGGACAGATGGATGATCACAGCTGTGTGCACAGCGGGAGGAAGGAGCAAGTGCACTGCAGGCCGTGGGTGCGTGTGGAGGACTCTGCTGATTGCTGCTATGTTCGTAGTTACATACGAGGCAAACTTGAGAATGAGTGTTGGAATTTGAGGAGAGAAAAGGTAAGAAAGAGTCATGTGGGACAGTGGAATAGTAAACGCTCTGGGGATGCAAAAGAATTGCTGGAAAGTGCCAGTCACCTTCGTCATGTGAGGCGTCAGGCTTTTAAACGGATAGTGTCCATGGATTTCTCACTAGATACATTCACTGAAATGTGTAGAAGCGAGAGGAGGCAGAACGTTGGATTTTTTTTTTTTTTTTGGCAGAATCTATGTTGACCAATTTGTTCTCAGAAGACTTCTGAATCTAATCAGCATTAGGCTTCAACCAGGAAAGTTCAGCAAAATAAGAGCCCAGTGAAGACCATTTAAACTGGGGAATAGGGAAGACAGGTGAAGATGCCCAGAAAACGAACAAACACGTTCAGTATCGACAGGACAACGGGGTTTGAGAGGTGGGGGAACGGTTGGGTTGGGGGTATAAGAGGTGGGCTGAAAGAAATGGTTGTTATGTATCAGATAAGTAACTGCTAACACTGAGATCACCGCAGCTCACGCTGATGGTGAGAACCCAACAGTACATTCCTGGAAACAAGGGAAAAGGCAGAAAAGGCTGAGATCTGTGGGGGAAACTGAGGGCTGAGAAAGCAGAAAGGCATCATCTCCTGGGAATGCAAAAGTCAGCAGGGAGGAGGAAAGGAGTGGAATTAGAAGGGGCAGATTTTGAGCTAATTATCTTCAAGGACCACAAGGGGCCAAGTATTTCTGGTGGCCGTCGGGGTGGGGGTGGGGTGGAAGTACAGGTGGCTTCAACAACGCCCAGGCACCCAGCCACCTTCGGGACGAGCGCGGGCCCAGTTTTGCGTGCGGTAGCTGTTGTGGGTGACAGGGGCACAGCGAAGGACCATTGTTTTATGTAGCTATTTTTGTTTTCATCATTATTGTTTTTCAGTTTATGGTTCAGTAACTTAAAAAAAAAAAAAAGAAAGAAAGAAGAATTTAGTGAGTTTAATCCAGGTAGGCAATTAATCTCAAAGCTAGGAATCAGAGCTTTCCCCCAAATCTTTTTCTGTTCATAATTTCTTTCATTATAATCAGGTAATATTTGTTATTTTTTTATCTTTTCCTTCCATGACTATAGGTGGAATTTTCCAGGCGCTGCATGGTATGTCAGAGTACAAATGCCAAAGCAGATGCAGGACTCCAGCTAGATTCTGTTATGTCACAAATTAGAGATTGGAGATTCCAAAAATGGTAAAATGTGCCACTTAGCTTGTTAGTTTTTTTTTTTTTTTCTGTTTTGGAAAAGCTAATCTTTTACATACAAATTGTTATTTATGTTAACTTATAGTGGGACTAGTTGTTCATTTGAATTAAATACATATTTAGGGATTTCTGTTTTAATTTTGCATATGTTCACAAGTAACAAATGTAACCTATCTACACAAAATATTCCGAGAGGCAGTCAATCTTTAAGAGGGAAAATAGGTCATGACACCAGAGTGTGAGGATATCTGGTTTCTGCCACTAAGTGAGGTAAAGGCTTCTCCCAAGGAAAAACTGGAGGCTGACATGCGAGGGAAGGACACGGACGTTCCTGCGCTTGCGCTGTGACTACTGTGGTCCCCGGCACAATGCGCATCACCCCTCAGGCCCGCGACAGGCAGCATGTTGTAGGAGAAGAACTAGGAAAGTCGTGCTTACACTATGGAGAATTTCCTTACTTTGAATAGCATGGGGAATACGGAGTGAGTAAGTGTTTGTTCCAAAAAATTGAAAACATTTTTGTCTTTGCAATCTCAAACCAAGTAGTTTCAAAGGTTGAAGTGTGTTTTCCTCCAGTTATAAAAGTAATACATATCACTGTAGAAAATGTGTCAAATTATGAAATATATTAAAATATAGTTATGGTCATAATCAAAAATAGTTATAATCATACCGCCCAGAGAGAATGAATTAGTGTGTTTATCTATGTATTCTTGTTTTTATTTTTTATTTTTTTAATTTTAATTTTTTTAAGGTTTTTTGAGACAGGGTCTCGCTTTGTGGTTCAGGCTGGCCCTGAGCTCAGCCTCAAACTCATATCACAGAAATCCTCCTGCCTCTGCCTCCCCAGTGCTGGGATTACAGGCGTGAGCCACCACACCCGGCACTGTGGTATGTGGTACTGGTTGCTGGTGGGCGTGAGTCTCCATGCCCAGTAGTGTATGTGGTTAACCGGGGATTGAACCTGGGTCCTTGTGCTTGCAAGACAGCGCCATAACCACTGAGCTATATCCCTGGCCCTCTTGTTTTTATTTTTAATGCAAAATTATTATTATACTGTTCAATTTCACATCTATTGTATTAATTAACCTTTTAGTATGAACAGTTTCTCATTTAATAATGATTTGAAATAATATTGGATAGAGTAAAATGCTCTGTTTGGGTTCTATACTTTGTTAGACAGGAAGAGTCAATATCTTTTTCTCTTTCACAGTGAGTTTTTTAGTATAATTTTTATGTAGCTCCTTTTAATTTATTCTACATAGGCAGACACACCTCTCAAGTTCTCTGCATGTGTGTATTATTGGTTCAAAAGTGTTCACTTTACTGAAGGAACTAAACATTTAAAAAGTGACTTCCTCTAAAATTAACTTCTAAATTTATTATTATTGTTATTTTTTAGTTTAGTGGAAATTCCAATTGACAAGCAAGTACATGGTTTTTCTTTTCCCTTTAACATAATCAAATAAATTTGAATTTTATCAGGATAAATGAATAGACAACAAATATTTTGAACAGAAAGTCATGATTAAGAACAACAGTAATGGTAGTAGGTATTAAAATGGATTGTAAAACAAGAGAAATTAAAACAGCATGGTTAAAAACAAAACACGAAGCGACATAACAGAATGACAGTCTCAGGAAATATAGCCTACCATAATCAAATTTTAGTACATGACTAAAAGCAACATTACAGTTAGGCAGTGATATTAATGAATATTCAGTGAATGGTGCAATAAATCATGAATTCTTTGAAAAACAATAAAGAACAAAATATTTCTAAGAAGCTAGTTTGAGATAAAATTAGAATAAAGATATATGCTGCCATCTAGTGGTAAAGTGCATAACTGCATCCATTATTGTTCAATGAAGTGTCTATTGGCGAAAAACAAAACTCGTGAAAACTGAGAGGTATTACTGATAAAAAGGTTCATATCTCGTACTTCAGCACTAACTTAACGCAAGTTTTGTTAGTGCTTAAAGATGATTTTACTTTTTCAGAGAATATTACAAATGGTAGCCTATATAGTGCTCCAAAGCTAAAGAACAAGAAATTACAATTCCAGACATTCTCAGGCATGCCAACCTGTCATACTTTTTTTTTAGTAACACAATGAAACAAAAGAACAATTTGAATAAAGGCATGCTGATTGAAAATTCATATATGAGCACAGAACCTGCCAGCAGTTATAGTTTGGAATAAAGAACACGGTTGGAGAAACCTGCTCTCCGGATTCAGCGCTTGCCCCGGGCTGGCGCTGCGGTGCGGCCCGCGCGGGGAGGGCCGAGCTCTCCGCGCTGCGCTGCGCCTCTGCCGCACTGCTCGCCCGGGGGCCTGGGCTGCTGCCACTCTGGGGTCTGCAGGGCAGCCTTCCGCCTGGGAGCGGCTCCTTCCCCAGGCAGCGGCTTCCTCATCCTAAGGCACCCCGTTTCCTGTCAGGGTTCCTGGGCCCAGGAAGGGCTCGGCGACTAAAGTGGGCTTAAGGCCTGCTCGTGCACTCCTTAGGACTTTGGGTTTGGTAACAGGAGAACTGGGCCAGTCTCTCTGTCTCTGTCTCTCTCCGTCTCTCTGCTTGTGTCTCTGTCTCTCTCTTGTGTTTCCTCTCTCTCTCTCTCTCTCTCTCTCTCATCAAGCCTGAAAGCTGCCTTGCGAGGCTGCCTGAGAAGCGCCCCAGCCCCTCTCCCAGGCTGGGTGGCCCGCTCCCACTCCCGCTCCGCCTCTGTGAAACGTTCAATTACGCCTCGGATTCCCAGTAAACTCCTGCCAAGCCCTTTCCTTTGCTGAAGCATGTGTGAATGTTTTTCTATCCACTGAATTAAAAAATGTACTAATAAATCTTCTGATTAATCTGATTTGTATTGTTCAATAGCCGCTCACACTTTCCCACCAGGCCTGCCTCCGCAGCGTGCCTTTCTGAGGATCTTACTGAGTTCAGAAGCTATACCCCAGGTTTTACCTCTCTATCCCCCGCTTTCCCCTGGCCTTCCCTCTTCACTCCTCATGTTCCAGTTATTCATAGGGACTCCATTTCTCACTCCAGGACATTTCACAACGAATACTTCCACCAGTAAAATGCTTTCTTGCTTTTCCTCTTGTACCAGAAGCTTCTTTGCACCCTTGAGATGCCCTCTGAGGAACCCCTCCTCCAGCAGTACCTTCTACACCTTAACGCCGGGTCTGCTGCTCTTTCACACCACGGCCCTGACTGCAGCGCTCTTATCACTCTGTGCAGTGTCCTGTCTGTCTGGAGGAGACTTAAGCCCCGAGGGGAGAACGGCCTTTTCTTTCCTCCTGCAGTCTCCGTACCCGTGGTGAACCTCACATGTGGCCAGCGCTTCAGTAGCTGTCCCGTGAGCTCACGGACATGCACAGAACCGTGGAGAAACGCCCAGGCCCAAGGACGCTAGAGTTCTTTTCCCAGCAAAGTGTCCAACCTGCCTCATTTGTGCTCAGACTAACGTTTATAAATCTCCGATAACATTTTCGAGAGCTGCTGTCTCAGGTTTCAAAATGAGAGAAATACCTTAAACTTATGCGGCTTTCTTTGAAAGCTAAGTCAGAGCTAAATGCACACAAATGGATATAAGGATTCTCTACACTTTGTGGACATGGGTGGTCCACACCCGTGAGGAGATAAATAAATGTTTGAGGTGGGTCCTTCAATGGTTTTTACAATGGGTGCCAATTTGGCAAGCTCACCGAGGCCCTACCAGTGTGAGGAACCATGATTTTGGTATGATGTTGGGGAATTTGTGGCTTCCATCTGCTGGTTATCTCACAAAATGTAGAGCTGAGAAAAATCACATACTGATTAAATCATAGAATCCCACACTTGGAAGGGACTTCATGAGATGATCGGGCCGCCTCCTGAAGGTCAACGCATAAATCATCCTGCGCAGATGGTTGTTTATACTATTTTTAAAGCTCTTTAAGGATGGAGATTACACAGCTTCCCTTGGTAGTCTGATCTTCATGGTCAAGAACTTCCTTTTTTAAAAGCTCAGCTTCTCACTGTAGTTTGGCTCATTTCCCCTCTTCTCAGCTCCCTGTGACTGAGGAGAGTAGACGACGATCAGCCTCCTGTTAATTATCCCTGGCCCACACCTCACACCCTTGTGACTAGTTATTAGGATCCAGGCTATTTCCCCCTGTCAGTGACACAGTTGCCATCCCTTCATTTTTCCAAAGGCTTCTTTCCCCCCTTTCTATTATTTTTGTAATTTAAGTATTTTCTCTTGAGAACCGATTCAGTGGCTTACTACGCAAAACTGGCAGTGGCATTTCTGCTCGTCTTGATCTGCTGTAAATAAACAAACAAGGATGCTTCCTTCTTATCTTCTTCCAACATCATGTTTGCTGTTTAAATCACAGTGTTTCCTTTTTGTTTCTCATGTAAATTATATTCTTCAATAAATCTAAGCCTTTTGCTGTCAAACTGCTAGTATTTGCCTGTCTTATCTGCATAATCTGTCCTGGATTTTTGAGGGACTGAATCAGGGGCCCTTCCAAAGATGTCCACATCTGACGTGTGGAACTTTGAGGAGGACTTTTCAGATTTGATTAAGAATCTTGAGCCAGGGGAATGGGGAAAAATGAGAATTAAGTTGTGTCATAGACTAGTACAAATTCTCAGTGTCACATGTGAACGTGATGTATTATACAATGTACTGATAAAAATCGATTAAAAAAGGAATCTTGAGTTGGGATGATTATACTGGAAAGCGTAAGTGTCCTGATAAATCAGAGATGGGCGCCAGGAATGGAAATAAAACACAAGAGTAGAGATGGGGTGATAAGCCTTCAGGACGGAGGCAGAGGCCTGAGGCCACGCAGCCCAGACTCTCATGTCTGTAGAGGCTTAGAGGTGCATTCCGCCTTGGAGTTCCCACAGACCTCTCAGCCCTGTTAACACCGGGAGAAACTAGATTGTGCTTCTGACTTGCAGAAATGTACCGTAATAAATTTATATTTTTTAATGACCGAGTTTGTACACATTTGCTACATCAGTAATAAGAGGCAGACACCATTTGTTAATGAAACTACCTGTGCTCAGCCTGAACACAGAGGTTTTGTCTCACAGGGCACTTCTGAATTTACGAAGATTTCTTAGTCATTTATTTCTATTATCCAAACCACAGAAAAAATAATGCTTCCTAGCTGATGGAAAATCTTACAATTTCTGATCAATTATTTCCACATAACTTAAGTACCAGAGGATTTTCCTCATTGCAAAGGAAATGTTGGCCAGATACTGTGCTGTGAGCCTGGAGTGAACCAGCTCACCAAGACCTGAACAAAATTGGGAGGTGGCATTGCTGTGTCTCCTTCTCTGGGCTTGGAGAAGTAAAACACCACAACTAACTGCTGGCAGAGCGGACCTACCGGCTGCAGTCAACTTGATTTTAAAGCTCTTCTTCGGTCTGCTGTGTTGACATGGAGTGGTATGGTGCTCAGTCATCTAGATGCAACACAAAGTTGTAAAGAATATGAAGCATCCTGCGTTTTCAAGGAAGATCTGTTACAATAAATGTAACTTTCCTGGGGAAAATGCTAGTTTCTTCGAAATGACATGTATCTGCTCCAGATGTTAGATGAAAATGATTTCAAGCATCAAAAGCAAAGTTGTAATTGTTGAAAAGTGAGAAGGATCATTCCAAGGCATAGTGTGTGTGGGGGTGGGGTGGGGGGAAGAAAAGCTCTCGGTCTTGACAGAAGCCTGTATTTCTCTGGGGAAAAATCATTTTGAAAGAGGAAAACTTCTAAATTAGTTTGCAGCAAACTCTTACCCTGCCCTGTGAAGACTGCTGAAACTGAGTCATTCTTAAGTGGAGCACTGTTACCTGAATTATTTGGGAAGTGAGGCAAGGAGGGATGATATTGTACCTCTGGGCTCCTCTTCCTTCTCAGTTCCCTCTATTTGGAAGAAAGAAAAGTGTAATTTTATATTTAAAACTCATCTTTCTCAACTAATGCTGTCCATATCGTCTGCAAAGACTGAGTGGAAATATGCATTTGTCCTCTTATCTCATCTTAAGCCGATCGACAAATATTCAGTATATTAATAACGGCCCCTTAGTTCTTTTCATTAGCCTCTCCTTATGATTACTCTTATCTAAACAATTGATAAATTTTCTCAACTTCATATACAACATTACACAAATATAACTTCATGACCCACCCCTCTTCCGATCAGACTACTATCCCTATGTCTAGCTGGTAAATAACCTTATCACTGAACTCATTCATTGTCTTCCTGGAAAATCATGAACCACCATGATGATGTACACTTGTTCTGTGAAGAGCTCTCTCTCTGTCTCTGTCTCTCTGTCTGTCTCTCTCTCTCTCTGTCCCTCTCTCTCTGTCTCTCTCTCCAAGACTGGGGTTTGAATACCAGAAGATGAGGAGCTACTTCTTTAGTCCTTTTAACAGTTGTCTAGAATTTTGAGACAGGTTGCTACTAAATTTCCCAGGTGAGCTTCCAACTTGTGATCTTCCTGCCTCAGCCTTTGCAAGCACTGGGATGAAGGAGAGACTGGCACAATGAGCAGGTGCTACCACAGCCAGCTCCTTGTCCTTTCTTATTCCACTGTGATTAACTTGCTCCACCATTAATTCATAAGATAACAAATTTTACAAAACACTTGAATTCTTGTGGAATGGAAGTGGTATTTATATGGCAATTAGATATCTTTTTCAAATATATTCCAAGCTAAATTTACTGTTTTCCTCGAGCCTCCAAACACTGCTCCTGGATCCTCCTACCTCAGAGTTCTGGGACTCCTGCTCACTTTCCTTGGCTCCATGTTTACTCTTTCCTGTGCTGACATTATTACAATATTTACCTAGAGAACTAAAAGGCAACCTCTTGTGATGACTGGTGTCTAGATGAACTCTCAAAGCCTTTTGTGATCACTGGTGGGGCTCTTCAGAGGTGGCTTTATTTAAAGTGTATGTTATCGGGATAAAGTGTGTGATGTTGCTTCTTAATTGCTTTGCTGCTTTGGTGCCTTCTGCCCACCATGAGCTGTTTCTTCTCTGTGATGTCCCTCTGCCATGCTACCTTTAGTCCGTAGTTTGAATAGGCTAACTAAGGACTGAAAATTCTACAAATTGTGAGTGAAATAAACCTTTCCTCCTTTAACTTTAGACTTTAGGTATTTTTTTCTTGGTAATAAGAAAAGCAAGGAAGCCGCTCTACACTGCTTTCTTGTATCCATGGCTTAGCATTTTGCCTGCCTCTTCTTTTTTGAGTTTTGGCTTCCTAAATAAAACCTTCATCATTTTGCAATTGAAACACTGAAATATTCCCTAAAATGCTACTTTTCTTCAATGCATCCTCTGTTTAAAGACCAAGTAAAGGGCTGGGGATTTAGCTCAGTGGTTCCGGCACCTGTCTTGCAAGTGCAAGGGCCTGGGTTTGATTCCCCAGTAACCATATACAAGCAATCAGTACCACATACCACAGTGTCGGGCATGGTGGCTCATCCCTGTAATCCCAGCACTCAGGAGGCAGAGGCAGGAGGATTGCTGTGATGTGAATTTGAGGCTGAGCTCGGGGCCAGCCTGAACTACAAAGCAAGACCCTGTCTCAAAAAAAAGGGGAACAAAAAAGACCAAGTAAAGCTTCCATGATGGTTGTTCATTGAATCAGTTGCTAAATGAGGAACTGTGTGTAGGATGTGTATATCAGTATTCAGAACAAAGAAATGGTCACAGGAAACTCCCTTTTGATGACTTTGCTTTGACTTGGATAATTCTTATATCCAGAACTATAATAACTTAATAATAAATTTGTTTAAGTGTAATGCAATTCCTAGAAAACTTTCAAACACACAAAATCCTCTATATTGTATAGATTTATTTTATATACATTCAATAAAGACAAATTATTTATGAGAATCATCAATACTACTTTGGGGCTGGGTAATTATTACTCTTGGAAGGAAACATGAAGGAATAATTAGGTACTGAGCATTAATTGGCTATGCTACAGCTCTTTGACATTGGTTTTCACAGTGAAAAATCCAAGGAAAATGTGGCAAAACATTATTGCTTTATTAGGTCATAACTGTTTGTTGTATTTTTATTTAGTAATTTTTGTTAATTTTTATATCTAACTATTATTTTAAAATTAGAAAGAATAAATTTACATTTTAAATTATGTGTAAAATGCAGACATGGCGGCCCACGCCTATAATCTCAGCACTCTGAACTTTGAGGCAGGGGGATTTGCCTGGAGTTCGAGGCCAATATGAACTACACAGAAAGACTCTGTTCCAAAACACCAAATAAAGTGTAAGTTATTTGTACAAACATTGACTATGATTTAAATCTCAACAATAATGAACTTTATACCTCCGTCAAAACATGTTGATGCTCTGTGCAGGATTCACCACTCAGGACAGACAGATAATGAGCTTCTCTGGTCTTGAAAGCAATAGAGCTTAATTTTTTAAAAAAATACAAGCATAATAAATAAAAACCTATCTGTTCATGGCTAAACTTCAGAAATAAAAGTATAAATACCATAATAACTGAGGTCCTGTGCCCTGACCCTCCTCTTTCTCCTGATTCCCACCTAGAATTAACCTATCACTCTGAAATTTGTGTTCTTTCATTTCCACAGATAGTCTTTTAATGCTCACATGACAATAGCGCTCACTCACCTAATGCAGTATTGTGGCTACCGTACCAGTTGATGAGATAGAAACTTCAGGCTAACTGCTTGACTGGCCACTTTAGCATCTGGCTGGAAGAGGTGGGTACCTGTGGGTGTCACCTGGAAGGGTCCAGCTGCTCTCCTCCTCCCTGCACGGCCATAGAGGTCACTTTCCTTCTACTTTCCCCTTAACCGTGCTGCCCTGCCTTGGAGCCAGTAGAGCATGGACTGAAACCTTTGCAAACTGTGAGCAAAAATCAAGCCTTTCCTCCTGTGGGTCGTAGATTTTGGGGACTGTACCTCAGTGAAGATAAAGTAACGAAGACACTGAACAACAGTTAGTGCAGAAAAAGTACAACAAATACCTGCTTCTTTCCTGGTGTCATATTTTTGGGTAATGTGTACTTTTAAAAGTTTGTGTAGGAAAATTTTGAACCTAAAAACACTTTGAAAAGGTAGTGCAGGGAGCACACTGTGGTAGTTCAGTATTTCTATCTGAATACAACAATTCACATCATCTCATTTATATCCTTTCTCCCATCAGCTTTTTTCTGGTACTAAAAAAATTGTTCTAAGCTTCATACAAGAAGCTTAGAACTTGTTCTTGTACTTCATACATTTCAGGGAAAATATTATTTTTCAAGGAGCACCTAACTTTTTATGGGAAATAGTATTAAAACCAAGGGTGCCTTATACCTGTAGTACCCGCTACTCCAGAAACTGAAACAAAAGGAGCAAAAGCAGAATGTAGAACATTGAAGCATCCTATGGCCAAAAACTCAATGAACTCTCTAAATACCAGTTGGGGCTGGAGGACGATGGACTCACGAGAGCCAATAAACTGACTGAAGATAAATGGATAAAGAAAAAGTCATTCAATTGCAAGAGGAGCTCATGGTTGTTAAATAAAAAAAAAAAAAAAAAAGAAAGAAGCTACCCAATCTGCCAATCACATGAAAGAAGCACGGACCCACCAGACCCGGTTTTTGCAGTGATGAAACAGACCACTTGCTGAATGAAAAGGCTCAAGAGATGAGTGATTATCCACAACTGAATGAAGAGAGAGGAGCTTCAGGTGCAAAGTAAGTTTCTTCAACAACTGAAAGAGAATAGGAATGAAAATGTGCATCTTCTAAATCTCATATCTTAGCCCACCCCTGGGCTTTTGATTTTCCAGGAAGAATTAGAGAACCAAATATACAGCAATGTTTGAACCTAAAGAGTCTGAAACCCACAGGTGAGTTTTGAGCAAAGAGCTCCAAAGTGACTGTTCATTCTGTGCAGCTGGAGGCCCGGATGCTTCTCTAAAGAGGTTAACTATTCAAGTCACTGACTGAAAATCACAACGGGAACAAACAGTGCTAGAGAAGGAGTCACAGGGCCACAGTCTCAAGCGCCCTCTGAGCCACCATTGTGTGAGTGGTCTATAAACGACAAATGGTGCTTCACAGGGATATGAATGACAGGGGTTTCATGAACAGGAAAATGTTATGACAGTGATACTTACAAAATGGATCACAGGTCATTGAAATGTAGGGAAGACAGTATTTTCTCATTCTGACCTTGAGTTGGTAGCAAATAGGCCAGGGTTAAAGAGCAAGATCAAGAAGCTAAACCCTTGGAAAGACTTTCAGAAGGTACCACCAAAATTACTGGAACCTTATTGAATGCTCACCTCCAGTAAAGATTGCTGTCTCTGCATTTGTTAGACTCAAAAACATTAATTCCAGTTTATGGAAAGCATGTTTCTGCAAACTAAGCTGAGGAAAACAGTGATGTCTCCAGGACACTTTCGGGTAGGCACAGAACATGTTCTCCTGGGCCTCTCCTCCATGCTCGTCCTCAAAGTTAGAAGCCTTGACAAGGAAATTTATCTGGAAGTCCTGGGCTGGTTATAGTCCTGATGAAGTGCTCCAGCATCACCTGCTGAGTCAAAGCGCCATTTCTCCTTCGGTTCCTTCTCCATCCCTACACAGAAGGTCATTCTTTGTCAGAGGTAAACTGAATTTGAAGATATATATATATATTTGAAGATATATATCTATCTATCTATCTTCAAATTTGGAACAACTAGCTCTTTAGGTTAATGAAGAATTCAAATCATCTTTTGCACATGTAGGGAAAAGGAAAGCAGTGTGAGGCAGATGGGCTCCACCAATGGGAAACACACTGCATGTGGACGTTTCCTCATCTGCTGACACACCCTTTACCACTGCCCAAGTGTAGATCAGAAATAAAATGGAGAACAAAAGGAAGAAGAAAACGTGTGGTGCAGCATAGGGAAAAACTAAGGCGAAGAGAAAAGCAAAAGCAGAACGACACCAAGAAAATTGAAAAGGCCCAAAGAAAGCTGAAAAACCTGGATCAGGAAAGGAGGATGACTGCAGAATGAAATGGAAAAGGAAATAGAAATGAATGTGTAAGACATGAAAGACAAATCAGAGTGTGGTGAAAATCCTTTAGAGAAATATATGAAAGTCAGCCAGCCCCAGCTGCAGGCTGAGAGTCTGCAGATAAAAGATCTCAGATGGGTCAGAATATGCTCCCAAGCGGATCTGCTGCCATCTAGCGACCCGGGTTTCTCATGACAAAGGTGACATTTGGTAATGCTAGCTGCCCAGCTTACACACAACGAGAAATCACATAAGATTTAGTCCTTTTAAAATGATGCTTTTTAATCAGATAACAGAGTCATAGAAATGTGCCCAAACTCAAGTGGTTTTAAATTTTAAATTGTTTTGTTATAGATTTCTAGCCGAGTTCTGTGGTCAGAGAAAGTGTTCTATATTCAGTCCTGGAGATTCAGTGAAATTTTTCAATCTAGTATAGGGCCGATCTTGGTAGATAACTCATGCGCAACTTGGAAAGAATGTTAATTACTTTTTTGGTATGACATTTTATGTATATTAAGTTTATTTCATTCACCATACTTATCAGATCTTACTGATTTTTGTGTTCTTGTTAGCCATTCAAAAAGTCATGCATCTTTATTGCTGATTTATCAAGTCCTTTTAGCTATCATTTCATGTCTCATCTGTTTTTGCAACTATGTTATTTTACATGTGAAGGTAAAATAATATTCCCAGTGGATTATTTAATAGTTTATCAGTTTTAAATTCCCCTCTACCTCTGGCATCTTTAGAATCTACTTCTTTACATAATATCTTCATGCAAGCTTTCCTATGATAATGTTTGCATGTTATTAATATAATCTCTATATAAATTTTATGTCTTTATCTAAAAATATCTTTTGGAATAGTTTGTTGAATTTTTTGTGTTCAATTGAATGGTATTAATCTTCAGATTTAGTGCTTAGTTCATTTATATTCAGTATAAAACTGGAACTTTTAGGATAATATCAGCTCTCTTACTCAGGGTGCTGTCTTCAATATAGTGAAGCCTCAGTATCTACAGATTCCATGTTTGCAAATTCACCTACTAAATTTTTCTTTACAACCTTCAGATCAGTGTCCAGAGCACCCTCATGCTCATGTTTGGAGATGGAAAAGTGATGAGAGTTTGAATCACCCAGTGCACACATTCCAACTGAGATGAGCAAAGGTGTGCTCTGCTCTTCTGGTACTGCTCTCATGCTGTAAGCAGCATTTTTCACATTTTGCATTTTGCACTGACGATGTCATGGATAAAATGGCCACCAGCCATGTGCTGAAATGCTACCTGGTGCTCCAAAGTGCAAAGTGGCTCAATTTGTGAATTTAGTAGATGACTGTCATTTTTAAAAGGTATAATAGACAGCATGGTTATGAGGCTGCATGCTAAACTACTCTGCAGTCATGGCAGTTGGGATCAAGAAAATGTCGAACTCCTCTCAGCTGGCTGGTTTGCACATTTCAAGAAGCAACACAACATTAAAAGTATTAAACTTGTAGGAAAATAAGGCAGGTTCTGCAGGTCAAGAGGCTGTAGAGGCCAGGCATGGGGCACCACATCTATAATTCCAGCACTCCGGCGGGATGACATAGGCAGACGATAAGTCTGAGCTCAGCCTGGGCAACTTATTCAGAGTATTAAAATTTTAAAAAATAAAGAGCTGAAGACATAGCTCAGTTCAAAGGCTATAAGTTCAATTTCTGATTAAAATAAACAAAAAGCAGAGAAAAACCCTATATATAATATTTACATACATTAAATAATAAAATAACATATAAATATATCTATATGTATATATGGATCTATATGTTTATATAGATCTATATCTACACACACACACACACACACACACACACACACATATATATATATAAAGAGAGAATGAGAGAGAGAGAGAGAGAGACCTCCAGAAGAACTTTTAAACTATCTCTCAAAGTTATTCAGGAAGGAGGAATTTCCACTGTCTACAAAGCTGACTTACTTCACAAGTAAACTGGCAAAAAACTATCGAGGAAAATGGCATTTTCATTGACAGAAATGTCACCTGGGACTTTTGGAAGTTAATCTGTAGTTTCTATAGGATTAATAGGTCAGTATTTACTAATCCAGTTTTTCAGATGTGTTTATAGGTCATAACTACTATAAGTAATAATTGTATTTTAAATACAATTTAAAAAAATTAATGTTAATTTTATACATTTATTTTATATCCTTCCAATATACTGAATTACCTTATTGTTTTCCACAGGTCTACTTTTCCCCCTGGTTCTTTTTGTTTTCTAGATATGCAAGCATGTGCTTAAGCAGATATAGTTTTAACTGTCCTCTTCCTGATTGCATATGTTGTCTTACGTGCATTTCTAATACCTCTAAAATAATGTTAAATAGTACAGACCTCCCTCATTCAGTAACTAAATTTTGCTTCTGCAACTAGATTGTTGGCTAAGTTATTCATTAAATGAGGAATTGTATGTAATATATACATTACAATATTCAATATCATTTAGGCTCATATTGTTTATTCTATACATTCTGGTTAATCTGAAAATATTTTCTTTTAATATGTGATTTAAATTCATATATTTTGATTGGCTTCACTTTTATAATGTTATTTTATGTGAATATGCTCTTTGCTCCAGTCTTCTTTGGCTTTTTATCCTTATTACATGATGTTAATATCACCATTAAAGGGATAAGATGTCTGTACTAGTCTTCTGAATAGTCTCCAATATTGTTTATGAAGAATATTTCATGGACTGTATCCACAGTGAGCCCAGCATTTTGTAAATAAAATTGACCTGAAATTATATCAATAGAGCTTCATACTGCAGTAATGATAGCAATGGGAGTCTTGGATATTTCAAATCTGACCTTAGTAATATGCCTTGATTTTAGTAACCAACATAATACTGACTTTTTCTTTTTCCTTATTAATAGAGTTTTGCATGAAACACAATATATGCAGTTGGAAGACAGTATTCCTTATAATTAAAATGGATCATGAGATATTTTTTCTGGCCAAAAATAAAATAATACAAGTAGGGGATTTAGTTCAGTTGTTGCTTGGCTCACAAGTGCAAAATCCCATGTTCGATTCCCAGTCCAAACAACAGAACAAAACATAATAATCTTCTAAAGATTCCTGGCAGAGTTTACTTTCTCGAAATTGGTGCTTTTCCTCTCTGATCATCAGTTCTCCTTTCCTAGTCTGCTTCTTCTTTCATTTTTTCTTTTCCTGCTCTTGTATATCATCCTTGTTCTTCATCTTCTGTAGAAAGTAGGCAAAAGCTAGGAATGGAGTACCCATCTTTCAGTCTTGAAGTAGCCATGGGAGGAAAAACATTGGTTAATGATGTCAGAACAGAAAAAGAAAGGCCTACCTTGGACTTTCTTTGACATATTTGTCTTAGCTTCCTTTCTCTGGATCTCTTATATAAAAAGAAACTTTATATTTCGTTTAATTTCTATGGTTGGGTTTGTTTGACATGTAGTGGAACATTATATATTTAATATGTTAACTTCACCTCAACACTTTTATGGCTTCTTAATTCATTTTCCACCTCCATACTTGAAGACTACTCACCTTCTCTGCTTTTGATCTTTGGCAGTTTTTTGGGCCTAGTGCATACTCACGGTCTTATGTTTTCCTTTGTTCTCCCCAGCTAGGCAACAACATTTTTTTCTGTGTACTTTCTTTTCTATGGGACTAGCCTGTTCTGAAGCCTGCTTTCTAACTGCATTATGCACAGAGATGCTTTCAAAGCTTTGACTTCGCTAACATGAGAAAACTCTCTCACACACACACTCACCCACATACACACATATTCAGCTTCCAAATCATATTTTAGTTCCACTTGGGCTTGTTAGTTCACTTGTGGAAACAGCGTTGTGCAAGATACTTTGCATGAAAGAAAGCATACTGAGCATCCGTGAATTGCCCTGAGCTCCAGCCAAAGATTTGAAAACTATGGTTCTTTGATCTTACTAGCGAATGGGTTAACAACCAACATGACCATCTTCTACAGGGAAAAGAAGGTGGATGAACAAAGAGCAACCTTTCTCTGAGAATAGACATGTACCTGTGAACCTTCCTGTTTGAGATGCTTTGGTGGAAAGCAGGATGGTTTGGGTTCTAGTGAGGCTGAAGACATACTCTTGATCTATCCCAAGATCTATCCCAATATCTTGATCTGCTCTCAGATGTTCCACGACCATTTTAGGATGAGCACTTGAGAACCCCCTTATTATTGAGAGCTTACCTGCTTAGCTAGCTCTGCTCTTCCATTTTCCATGCAAATAGATCTTTACGTAAATTAATGAGAACGAATTTAAGTATCAAATTTATTACTGACAAAGTATAGACATTTACGAGCCTTGGAATCCTATTTGTAGGCAAGTGTACCTTATAACAGTGCTTTAGAGATGAAGTTGAGGTAGCAATGCTACATATAACAGAGAAAAATCTTGAGTAGTTTGATAAGCATTAGTCTGACCCAAAGGAATTGACCACCACAGAACAGTGATGTCAAAGTGCAGGGCATTTTTGAGCAATTTCAAGTGTCTGCTAGTGCTGGACTGGTGAGAGTGAGTAAAGTGGGCCAGAGATCAGTATCTAGATGGTCACAGGTGGGTTTTTTGCTTTGTTTTGTTTTTTGTGCCCAGGATCAAACTCTGGACCTTGTGTTTGTGAGGCAGGCAAGGGAACCACTGGGCTACATCATATCTAGGTGGGGTGTGTAGGTATAAACAGGTTGTGTTGTGTGCATGTGTGCATGAGTAGGAGGCATGTTGAGGGAACATAACCCATTAGAAGATGGAAGCAGATGTCTTGTTTCTAGAGAGATTTGTCTTGGTGACCCATTTTCTAAAGACAGGCCAAAAATCAGATTTTTTTTTGGAGAAAATATCCTGATTTTTCAATATTAGCTCAAAATATTGAAGTAGTGTGTAGCTGCTCTAAATATGGTGACATATTTGTGCATTAGACTTGAGTAGTGGACTGCTGCTTAGGGAGGATACATGTTTGAAAGGCAATATATAGACAGAAAATAGATAACAGAGAAGAAGCTTGGAAATTTTATTAATTCCATCTTTAATACACTGAAAGCTGAGCATTTTATGAGAAGGGCTTTGAGAAGTTCTCTGTTCAGTTTCCCTACTGTGGCTACCAGTTCTCTCTTCTTTCTAGTGTTGAGTGCAAGCATGCTCAGATTAGAATAATTTAAATTTACAAATTATATAATAGAAAAATAATTTCATTGCTAAGTGTAAATCGGGGGTACTTCAATCAAAATAAGATATAAACAAGAGAATCTGGGACTTTTTTACTTTGAAGTTGATATTTTAGCAATCTTCTGACAATAGTTTATGCCACTTACAATCATTTGGCTACACAATGCTAGGAGAAAATTTATTAGCATGCAAAGCAGTATTCAGAATGCAGCTTTTAAAAGAACAGAAATTAAATCTTCAAATATCCCAATGGATGGTAGGTGATGTGAAGATGGTCTTAAATAGTGACATCCTTATTTCCTACAGATAAAAATAAAAACAATGATTTAACATAATTGTAATAAACACATAATATAGTTAACTCACCCAGGAAACAGCACAATGAATTTTGGTACAAGTTGTTTATCATTCCCTTTATGTGTAAATCCCTTAGTCTTTCAGACTGTTAAGGTGTTTGCACTCAAGAATGCTTTATTCAAATTTTGCCCATCAAACATTATAAAGATTTATGTATGATTTTTAAAAAAAATCAATTAGAATTGGTTATATTAGTGTCTCATTTTTACTACTGTGCCTAATAAATTGTTAATGATCTAATGCACAGTGACATTTCAACTTGTGTTACAATTTCAGCATACATAGCCATTTAAAAATAACACTAATATGTGATTGACCTAAATCACTTAAACATGTATACTTTTTGTTGTATAACAAAAGCATATCATTCATACAAAGAATAACTTGCCGCAGTTGACAGAATCTATGAAGACTTTAATGATTTTCAGCATTAACTAAAAAGCAATCACCTGTCAGTGAGTTTGGTCTGAATCAGCCAATTAATAAAGTCTCGGGTGGCAAGACTGTCCAGAAAAGTGCTCATCTCATCAGAGAAAGAGCCGTCGGCATGTCTGCGGCGCAGCTCTTCAGCAATGGCCACTTCATCTGGGAAGCTAAGAAAACGAGGGTTAAAGTTATCACTAGGTTAGATACTTCAGGCAAACACTTATGTATTGTCTACCATTGGTAATATGTGCAAGGGCTGTTGGTTATTCAGCACAGGATTCTGTGTACAGAGGTTGAGAGAAAACCCCTCATAAATACCCATGTGAACTGGGGATTATTGCAAAGGCAGATGTTGCAAAGGTGGGATCTGAAGCCAAGCTTGTTTGATTTCATGTCCTTTGTAATGTTCCAAGTTGCTTTAAAGATTTTAATATCTGGGACACACAGAGAAGATTATCAAGACTATTAATTTAACTATAATTCCACAAACTATATCATATTATAAAACTCACTATTATGAATAAAGCTGTGCAAAATGTAGTATCAGAGGATTGGAAATCTGTATGAGCTTTTCTCTTTTACTGAATTGTCTTAGCAGAATTTTGGGTATTCTGTATAATTTGTGTAAAATATCCTCAAGTGGAAGCAACTATTTTATCATTGATTCTACGAGTTTGGTTAATGTTTTACAAGTTAGCCACAATATACATTTCTTTTTATTTTGATAACATTTTAGATCTTAATAAGTATGTTGAATTTTGACTTAATGATCAGAGTGGAACACAAATTTCTTGCCTTTTACTTACCCAATGCTAACTGACATCGTTAGAAAAAAATGGTGTAATTTGTGGGTCTGTTTATATTAAGATCCAAGTAAGTAACTAAACATCTTAGTTTCATTTTCAACTGCAATTATTTATTGGATATCTACATGACATCACCATAATAAACTGAATAGTGGCTCAGTGCATGACTGTTTTTATATATCTGTACTTAGAGTGTTATTGATATCTTATGTTTGGTTATTTTTGTCTTAATCACATGTTTGCACAATATTTATTAACACAGGACTACATTAATCACACAACTATTTCAAGTCAAACAGTAAGCATGGAAAGTTTTATGAAATATGGAAATATTTAAAGTTTTTAGAACAACATGTTCTTTTTCCTTATATCTTGCTTTCTTGGGGCCGCCTACTTGAAATTTGTTGTCCCTGTGTAGTTATTAAAAACGTATTATTTACTTTCAAATAGGCTCACCTGGATGAGTCAGTTTCTCATTGTAACACAGGTAGAGTGGGAGATAGAAAAAATCTGTGATAAACTTTATTAAAGCCTGCTAGCAAAATTTGTATAATCTTTCTTATCAGCAGGAGCTACTTCCTTACTGATTGCTTTTATAATTGCAATTCATATATGGAGAACGAGCTTCACATTTTAGGCATGAAAGAGAAGATACGTTAGGTAAGGATGGACAGACTTACTCTCGCCTCCCTCGGCCTTTCACCAGCCAAGCAATGAACTCCTTGGCAGCTTGGCCTTCCAAATAAGAGCTTACGTCACTGGTGAAGGTCCCTTCAGCGTGTCTCTCAAATTCATCATGACGTTTGGCAAGGTTATTCCTGAAAGAAACATGGAAGGGAAGTTGAAGCCCTGTATCTTGGGCATTGGGTTCTCACAGGTAAACAATGGCCACCTGGGGATCAGCATATAAAGCAGAAGGGGTGTAGGGTGTTTGGGAGATGAGTTTACCAAGGGGATTCATTCTAAAGTTATGTTAATGATCTGGATTAAAGAATGGTGGGAGAGTGTTAATAATGAGCACTTACGAAGTTAGAAAAACACCCCTCCCTTCTCAGGATTCCTATTTTCATCTGCTCTACTTATTTATACTTTTGGTTTTTTAATCTACGTTACTTTTTAATTTTATTCTAACTAGATGGAGAGGCAGACTATTTCTCTCTGCTATTCAAAGGTAAAATAGGTGTTTATTACTAGCACTTGTGAGTATGGGGTCACAGTTAATTGATCCAAAGAAAAGCAAAAAGGCAATCTTGAAAAGTCACCTAAAATCTCACATGATGTTGTATAAATGAAAATGCATGACTCTCTAGGAGAAAAGCAAAGAACATTGTCCCATTTCAGTTACAAGCGTGTGCAGTGCACTCTGGAAGTTGCATCATCTGCTGTCAGTCTTCCAGCAAGTGTTACCCTGCAAAGCTCCATCCTCCAGGTATAACAATTGCCTGACTGATAACTGCATTCTATTAAGTTACCAAGTTGCAGCATCCCCATATGAAAAAACGGGAAGAGCTGTTTTTATTTTTCCATAGATTTGCAGTTTCTCACATTTCTCAGAGGGCCCAATTGTAATTCCTAATAAGGATCTTGATCTGTCTGCTTTGATGGTGACACCATCTTTCTTGCACTTGGGCCTGGGCTTAAGGGTTGGGTTTGGTTCGCCACTTTAGTCCTCATGCTCTCCCTCTTGCTGCATTTCCTCTTTCTCTCTTTTGCTTTCTACTCAGAATGTCCTTTTTCCTGATTTTTAGATTCTTTCAGCTACTTTCTATGCATAACTCCTTTCCCCTTATGGGCCACCCTCCAAAGAAATTGTGAATTTCTACCATCTCTGTGAAACCCTTGTGGATAATTTTCTCTAGTAGCCCAGAAGCAGCAAAAACCCCAACACTCGTCAAAGAAAATCCAACATTAAAATGTATGTCTTGTGATGGGTTTGTGTTCTTATTTGCCGCCTTCTCTTTATGCTGTGCAGCTAGCTAGGCTGTGATTTTATACGCATATCTTGGATTTTATTCTACAAGGCATGGAATGCATCTATTTCCATTCCTTACCCCAATGAACTTGGCCAGGGGATAATTTTTATATCATCACAGTTGTGGATTTGAACCCCACAGAGGAATGTGGAATTTGCTGTAGTGTTAGTCAGAAGTTAGGTTTCTAATCTTGAGGGTGCACAAAACTCAGTTTTTGATTTTAAGAAAAAATGGATGAAAATGCATATTTCTAAGACAACAGTTGGAAATAAAATTGGAAAAATAAAGTCTGTGTCACACTAGTGTGGGTAAGGTGTTTGGAGGGGTGAAAGGTGAGGTATCTGGAAAGACAATGCAAAAGACCACTTTCCAAACCCTGAAAATTATCAAAGACCTTGTGGATATTATGTAATGAATATAATTTAAGAAAGGCAGGCAAGGGCTGGGGATTTATCTCAATGGTTCTGCTACCTGCCTCACAAGTGCAAGGTTATAAGTTTGATCCTTGGTACAAAAAGTGGGGTACATATCGCATCTTTTCTCTGGTATGAGAAAATGAAGATGTAAATGAGTCCTAGCATTGTATGTTATATACTGTGAAATAGAAAATGCTCAATGTAAAATAAGGTGAAAGGGGACAATGTTGAGATTGTAACAAAAAAGTAAGGAAACAAATTTTATGTATATGGGGGGGTGGTAGGGTGGGTAGG
>PVIR01000676.1:67588-158745 GCA_004026965.1 Petromus typicus | reverse complement strand
GGGGAGTTAGCTCAGTGGTTCCGGCGCCTGTCTTGCAAGCGCAAGGGCCCGGGTTCGATTCCCCGGTAACCACATAACAATACTGGGTGTGGAGACCCACACCCAGCGGCAACCAGTACCACATACCACAGTGCCGGGCGTGGTGGCTCATGCCTGTAATCCCAGCACTCGGGAGGCAGAGGCAGGAGGATTGTGATGTGAGTTTGAGGCTGAGCTCGGGGCCAGCCTGAACCACAAAAAGCGAGACCCTGTCTCAAAAAACCTAAAAAAAAAAAAAAAAAAAAAAAAAAAAAAAAAAAAAAAAAAAAAAAAAAAAAAAAAAAAAAAAAAAAAAAAAAAAAATACTCAGGAATAAAGAGGCAGCCTCAGAATTCCCCTTCCAAAATAAGGCCTGGAGAAGACAGGATTAAGAAATATCCAGGTTGTTTGTGTGAAATTACCAGCAAATTGTATCATGTGATATATATGCCTTTATTTCTAGGCTTCCAACATAGAGACCAGCATAGGTTGTTGTGACGCAGAAGTATCAAAATTGAACAGAATATCCATTACACAGTAACCACACTATGACAGTTATCATTGTCACAGGGTCTGTAATAGAACTGCTTAGTTATGTCTTGCCAAAGTCCCACAGTTATGTTCTCAAAAAGTTTAATCCTCATCATAACTTGGAAAAAAAAGTGCATATAGCATGAACAACTGTAAGTGAACAAAATTAGATAATCTAGGTGAAACAAAAAACTTCCTAGGAAACCATAATGTTTACACTGACTTTTTTTCTAATTCAAGAAAAAAGCTTTAATCTGAGTAAATCAGCAATAAGCAAAGTGTTTAAATTGGTAAGATACACAAAATAAAAACAAAGACAAAAACAAAAACAAAAAACTTTCCACAAAGTAAAGCAAAAGCCCAGATGAGTTTACTGCTAAATTCTACCAAACATTTCAAGGATAATTAAATCCAATAATTCACAAACTCTTCCAAAAAATCAAGACAATATTTTCCAATGTATTCTATGAAGTTATTGCCACCCTAATACCAAAGCCAAGGATTTCACAAGAAAAATAAAAACTGAATAAAACAAACCAACAAATCCAAACTACACACCTCAAGCCTTCACTAACTGTAAAAAATCTTTAACAAAGTCCTGGCAACCCAAATTCAAGAATATATAAAAAGGATTATGTCCCACAACTAAGCAGGATTTGTCCCAGGAACACAAGTGGGTTTAACATCTGAAAATTGATCAATAAATTAAATATACCACATTAACAGAATGGGCACAAAAACTGCATCATTCTCCCCATAGGCACAGAAAAACACCAACAAAATCAAACGGCCTTTCATGAGAAGATGCACAACAGAAATGCAAGAGACACTTCCCCATCTGCTGAAAGCTAGCTTTAAATAAATTTAAATCCCTTTCTTCTGTTCTTGATTCCATGGGGAAAGTTATCAGTTCTCACTGTTTCTTTTTCACTGGAGGTTCTAAGCAAGACAATTAGACAGGAAAAATAAATTTTAAAAATCCAAGCTAGAAACAATCAAGTAAAAAATTATCTTGACTCATAAACAACATAGTCTTGTATACAGAAAATATTAGAGTTCAGTAATCAAAACAAAAAGAAAGAAAAACTATTAGACAAATACATCTTCAGTGAACTTGAAAAATGTAAGTACAAAACTCAATTGTGTTTCTGTACAGTAATAATAATCAAAATATAAAATCAAGAGAACAATTTAATCATAGCATCAAAATAACGAAGTACTTGGGAATAAATTTAAGGAAAAAAATTGAAAGTCTTATACCATGAAAACAAAACATCATTAAAATAAGTTAAGCTATATCTAAATGTATGAAAAGACATTCACGAATTGAAAGGATCAATATTGTCAGAGGACAGCACATCCCTACTATATAATTCAATACAACTCCATTCAACATTTCAGTCACCTTTTTTAATAGAAAAATCTCAAAATTCATATGGAAATGCCAGGGACCCGAAATAGTCAAAACAATCTAGAAAAAGAAATTTTAAAAAGATTGGAGATTCACATGTTCTGATTTCAAAATTTATTACAAAGCAACAGAATCACAACAGTGCAAAACTTGCCTTAGGAAATACCTGTTGGAACAGACTTGAAAATTCAGAAACAAATTTTGCATTTATTATCAATCAGTTTTTAAGAAAGATGCCAATATAATTCAATGTAGGAAAACATCAGCAAGTATTTCAATAAATAGGAATTAGACAACTGGATAGCCATATGTAAAATAACATCGTTAGACTTCTGTCTTATACTTTGTACAAAAAATTAACTAAAAATCATTTATAGACTTAAACATAAAAGTAAAAAACTAAAATACTATAAAATATTAAAGAAACTAAAAAGTATAATTTAAAAAAATATAAAATTCTCAGAGGAAACTATAAACATATATCTCTGTGACCTTGGATTGGGCAATTTATTGTTAGATATGACATAAAAATATCAGCAACAAAAGAAAACACATAAATGAGACCACTAAAATTAAATTCTTTTGTGCTTCAAAAGACACCATCAAGAAAGTGAAAAGACAACCAAAAGAATGGAATATTTGCAAATCACATATTTGAAAAATGACTACCATCTAGAATATGTAAAGAACTCTTACAACTCAACAATAAAAACCCAAATGAGAAATTCAAAAGAGGATAAATGTTTGAATGAATAGTTCCCTAAAGAAGACAACGGAAATGACCAGTCAGTTTAACACTGAGTCATCAAGCAACTGCAGCTCAAAGGCCCATTCAGACTGCACTTCCACCCACCAGAATGGCCGAAACCAAGAAGACATCGGTGCTGGAGGATGAAGAGGAATTATAGCTTTCATATTTTGCTGATGAGTTTCGAAAATGGGGCAGCCACTATGGAAAGTATTCTGGCAGCTCCTCAAATTGTTAAAAAGAGCAACCATATGACTCAAAAATTAATAAGCCGCCTCCTCCATAAAGATAAATTATAGGCACACACGAAAACATGTTCACTTGCAAATGAAGGTTCCTGGCAGCATTATTCACAATGGCCGAAAGTGGAAACAACTTAAATGCCCATTAATTAATGAATGGACTAAACAAACATGGTATACTCATATATTAACATATTATTCATTATTAAGAACCAAGAAATGGTGTGCTGGTATATGCTCTAATATGTGTGAAACTAAACATTGTGCTAAATAAAAGAAAAAGACATATTACAAGAAAAGGGCCACATATTAAGATGTTATATGCATGAACTAACTCTACACAAGATATGTAAACATTATGCACTGCAAATGCATCCAAACAAGGAAGAGGATCAAGAGATGGAGGAAGGGAAGAGAAAAGAACTTGAGATGCATATGTGAGCATATCAACTCCCCACAGAGAATGTAATCATTAGGTACTACAAATATGTACTAAAGGATTAAAGTAATATAAAGGTCATACATCATTTGCTTCCATTTTTATGAAATACTCCAAATAGACAAATCTAAAGAGACAAAAAAATAGTTAAATGAGGGGATAATGCAAAATGACTGCTATGAACACAAGGTTTCTTTGAAGAAATAACGAAAATGTTCTAAAATCAGATAACACTAGTAACTGCAAAATTCTGTGACTATAATAAAATATAGTGAATTATATACTTTAAGGGGGGACTTTATGGTATATGAGTTCTGTCTCAATAAAGGTGATACCTACTCTTACAGACATATAGAAAGCTACATGTGGATTCACTAGATTTTGCCACCATTTTCTGTTTCAAAAGTGGTAATGGGTTTATAAGTTAGGCTCTCCAAGGCTAGGAGGTCTTCTGATACCAAAGGCATTCGGACAAGAATGGCTTCTGCCTTTATAGTTAAGTAAAAATGTCTACACACACAATCATTCCATTTTACAAACTGTCAGGAGAGGGTTCTGATGACAGGAACTTGTAGCTATTACAGAATACCCTAGAGGTACAGCCTCACTTCCGCCACCCATTAGTTCACATCAAATATACATATTTCATTACTCAAAAACACCCTAATTTCTACTCTAGTCATGATGAGTTAATGGAAAGTTATGACTACCAGCAGGCTCTTATGCAAGAAAATAAGAATTCTCATCAATTTTCTACTCTAAACTCAGAGTGTCCACATTTAACAAGCACAAGTGCTGAAACAAATACCCACTGAGCATGCAGGGAGTAGCAGGCCTTGTCCTGACTGGTGCCCCACGTGCCCGGTACACCCCAAACAGGTGCTGAATGCACGAGCGACTGCTTTGCCCATCAAACACCGGGTCTTTCTTCGTGTTTCTCTTACCTCTGTGGAACATCTCCTCAAATCAGAACTGTTTCAGTGTGAGGGTCTACATCTCTGAATGTCCTTTCCTCTTTCCCTACTTTCTCTTCTTTCCCTGACACTCTTCTCCCTCTTTTACCTCCTCTGTCTGATTAATGATTTATCCTCTCACTTCTGCTCTTCTTAAATCTGTCCCCATTCCCTGTTTCAATTGCCACCTCTGGGCTAAGGCACCCTCAGCCACACTTCTAGAACAGTTTTCAAATGTGGACAGCTGGCCTTTGTGAAGTACTTGCATTGCAAAATGCATTTTACTTCATCCTTACCAAACCATCCCAGGAAGGCATTAATCATTATTATTTTTTTAAGGCGAAGACTCAGACAGGCTAAGTCATCTGTCCCTCGGTGAGTCTGTTTGCTTCCTAGATTTTCACTGTCCTACTCCTAGCCCTGCCGTGGGCCTCCAGGCTGCCACAGTGATGTTCCTACAACTTAAAGCCACCATGTTTGTCTCTCCCCTCCTTGCCTTCCTACGTTGCCCTCTCCAGTGAAGTGTGGACTCAGTTTCACTTGCTGATGGCCTCCTAAACCTGCCTGTTTTTTTTTTTTTTTAGGTTTTTTTGAGACAGGGTCTCACTTTGGAGTTTAGGCTGGCCCTGAGCTCTGCCTCAAACTCATCACAGCAATCCTCCTGCCTCTGCCTCCCGAGTGCTGGGATTACAGGCGTGAGCCACCACGCCTGGCACTGTGGTATGTGGTATGTGGTACTGGTTGCTGCTGGGCGTGAGTCTCCACACCCAGTATGGTATGTGGTTATCGGGATCGAACCTGGGTCCTTGCGCTTGCAAGACAGGCGCCGGAACCATTGAGCTAAATCCCTGGCCCCTGCCTGTCTTATTTATAGGCAGTTCCTATGCCTGTTAGAAACCTGTTGGGCGCAGTGGTATAATTTCAGCTGCTTGGGAGGGTAAGGCAAGAGGATCACAAGTTCAAGGCCAGCCTGGACAGCTTAGCAAGATCCTGTCTCCAAATAATATTGACAGCCATGTAGTTTGGTTCCAGGGGACTTTCCTGGCATGCATGAGAATCTGATTACAATCTCAGTACCAAAAGAAAAAACGGAAAAGGAAAAATAATCATCATAGCTCTCATATCTAGTGTCTTTATAGTGGACACTTTATCTGGAATACAAGTTGAGGCCTTCTCAGCGCTTCCCACAGACCCTGAGCCTTCCTCTGTTGAGAGTCCTGGGTAGGCAAAGTCAAAATTTTAAATCAGAATTGAAACTACAGGCTCTGGAATCAGAATGCTGGGCTTCCCCTCCAGCTCTGTCACTTGCCAGGTATGTGATCAGGCAAATATATTCCACCTCTTTGTGCCTCAGTTTCCTCATCTATAACTTAGGGATGATGATAACACTGAAATGGGCTTCACCGGGTTTCTATGAAGTTTTAAACACATGTGCAACAGTGAGATGTGGTGAGTGCATGTACATTTATAGACTAAGAAGTGGCAGGACACAGCAGGTAGTGAGGACAGCATGGGCGACAGCAAGATCCATGACAAAAACCGCAGCCCAGCAGTCACAAGCTTCATATTCTGATGACTTCTCAGAACCCCATCTCCTGCAAACGGGGTGATGGCACATTTTGTAAGAGTGCAGTGAAGATTACAGAAGATATTGTCTATATACATATATGTTTATATAGGAAGCATGTGTTCAGTGCCCAAAACACACAAGAATCACCAACAACAGGACCCCAGAAGCCAGTTAAAGTCAAAGCCAGCACAAACCCGAGGTAGGCCATGTCCCTCCCCATCTCATCCACCTTCCTGCCCGCACATCCTGATCAAAGACATCAGGCAGCCTGTCCCTAAGTGTAGAGCCGGCCTGTCCTGCCCTGCTTCTCCCTGAAGGAAGAGGGGGAACCCAGGGATCCTGAGTCAAGGAGAGATAAAAGCCATCCCTGATGATAAGATTTCAAAATCTCAAACTATGCCAGGAGCCCTTGGACTTAATGATGAAACACCAGTGCTGCATGTCCCTGACCTGACAGCCAGCCTCAGTTTCCCAGGGTGGGTGTGCAACAGGGGAAAAAAAAAAAAAAAGAACCCGGAGCCCGGCTCTTATTTCAGCACTCTCACTGTCTGCCGGATGGTGAAAAGGCAGCCTGCGAGCAAGTGCAAGCTCCGACTGCGGAACCGCGGACGCTGGCTGGCCGACCAGACAAAGGCAGAGGGCTGGGGTGCGCCCAGGGCTTGTTGCCAGCTCGGGGGGGGGGGGGGGGGGTGCGTTTGCTCGCTGAGAACGTGACCGCCACGAGGCTCGCATTTTGATTTTTCCCGGAGGGCGAGGAGGAAGCCCAGATCCACTAGAGCGCTAATGTGGAGGGGCGTGGGGCGGAGAGGAGGCTCCAAGGGCTACACTCTGCCTTGGCAGGGAGAGTGACAGGGTGTGGGTGTCCTGTCATCAGATCTGCGGGACATCGACCCAGCCCATTACATCAGCAAGCATGGCGTCCCCGGGGAGCTGTGAAGGGCAGGCCCACCGGGGTCAGCACATCCCGCCGCGAGGCATTAAAAGCCTCTGCTCTGCCCTTCACTGTTTTCCGGGGCCCTGGGGAACTGCCACTCCCGCGGCCACTGCATCTCAGGCACCACCTAGGTATTTAATTTATGTTCATGCATTTAATTCCCACAACACCCCTTCCAAGGAGTGGAATCATATCCATATTTTACTGGTGACTCAAGTTGGGCTCAGAGAGGTGAAGTCACCAGCCATGAACGCACAGAGTTTTTTGAAAGACTGGGATTCAAACCCAGGTCTGTCTGAAACTACAAGGTGGCCGCTGCAGTCATTTGAGACTCCCTCTTGACACAGTTCTTTCCTGTGTACATGGGGTACAGTAAATGAGAACCTTTAAAAAAAAATACCCTGTATGCTTAAACCCAGTTTGACATGTTTTAATTGTTTTTTCACAGTTTTCAAAGCATGCCTCCACCCCCGTGTAACACGTTGCAATCCAAGAAGCCAGCCCTCATCCCAGTTCCCACCTCTTTTAGAAAACATGCCAAGGCACATTTGGAATCCATAAAGTCCTCGCGCCATCGCTGGATGTACCCTTCTGATTTCATTCATTCAACAATTGTTTATTTAGGAAGTACTACATTGCCAAGCCCCTTGCTAGACACTGGAAGGTACAAAGTCAATTAGACACAGTCTCAGGTCTTCCCCTAACATCCAGTGCTAAGTTTGTCTCCAACTCTAGGTACCTACTCAGGGTTCCTTTCTCACCCTTGCAGCACAGGGGATTGAACTCAGGGATCTCCTATCACTGAGTCATATCTCCAGCCTTTCTTTTTTTATTATTTTGAAATAAGATCTCACTAAGTTGCCCAGGATGGGTTTGAACTTGAATCCTGAACCCTTGGCCTCTCAAGAAGGTAAGATTACAGGCAGGTGCTACCACACCTGGCTCAACGTTCTTTCTTGGCTTCTAGTCCAGTTGCTCTAGTCTCTATCTGACCAGTGACACAGCTCCCTCTAAGGGGCACTAGGTCTCTGCTATGCTCTTCCAATTCCCCTCTCCAGGCCAGGAGTCCTGTCCAATGACAAGGAATGTGATGAATAACTACTATCCACACTGTGGATGTGCAGTACAAGACAGGACTATGAACAGACAACAGACACTGGGCAACTCCTTCATTCAGTCAGGCTGGCCTGAGATTTTTTTCTGAGGCAGGAGACAAATTTAGAGCTAAGCCCAACCATCATAATTCCCTGCTCTGCTAGTGACAAGGTCACACTCACTAAATCCCAGGACAAGGTAGAGATGGCCCTATGGTTTCTCTGTCTGAAAGCCAGTTTTCTACAAACTTTCCTACAAGTGTCTACCTAAAATCCAATCCTGTCATTACCTACTGTCAGGAATTTTTAATTCTTTTGCATAGCACTTCCTCAAATTTAAGAACAAATCTTAAAGTTATTTTTCCAGAAGACACATAAAAACTCCTTTCAGGTCAGTGATGCCCTAGACCCACAAATATATATCAACTACCTGCCACAGGGGAGGACTTTGTCTTTTTATTTAAGTAAGTTACATATAGATTTAAGTCCTTCAGATTAATCTTGCAATGGTGAAGTTTAAAATGTTAATAAAATTACTCAGCAGCAAGGATTGGGATTGTAGCCACACAAGAAGGAGGAATACTGCCACAGTTTGAGTGTGATGTAAATGTCCTCCAAGAGTTCTTTGTGATAGAAGGCTTGGTCTGCAGGGTGGTGTTGTCTAGAAGAGAATGGAACATTTGCGAGTAGAGGCCTAGGTAGGGGTCATATAGGATTCAGGGAACTTGCCCCTTAAAGGGGTTGTAGGACTCGGTCTCTCTCCACTCTTAGCTTGAGATGTAGTCATGTGCTCCCTCCACAAGTGCTCCCTCCCTGCCCCCCATTGCTATCTGCTTAGAACTGGGCTGACAGCAGTGCCATGCCCTTGAACCTCCAGAACTATTAACCTGTTCTTCATAAGTACCCTGCAGCAGATACAGTATTTCATTATAGTGAAGAAAAACTAATAGAAGAGCCTAGGTTCAGATCTGTTAACAAGAGAACAACAATAAATATTTCAGGTTTGTCCATGGCACAAGATGGCACATATTACACTTGAACCGAGGGGAGACCTGCTTACCGGCTCCTCTGATTAAGGGACATATCTCTCAACAGATTTGTGTTTGTTTTTGTTTTTCACTTACCTGGAAAATCCACAGACCTTGGAACTACAACACCATCCAAGGTTCCCTTCTGGAGAGAATTATTGTGTTGCTAAGAGGGTCTTTAAAAGGAGCCTTCCAGGCTGGCCAGTAGTGTGCCCATTAGCAAGCAGTTCATCACAACGAAGCCCCCAGGCTGAGAACCACAGCCAGGTGCCTGCCAAGGACCAGTCGTAACCAGGAGTGAGTCCATTCAAAACAGCACAAAGGAGATTTGTTTTCAGAGAGCAGAGGAAACAAACTAGGAGACAATCCTCCAAAGACTGAACATTCACAACCAGCAAATGCCTGCTTGAAATTTATATGCCATGAGTGTAAAAGCAGTGAAATTCGATAATCTCAAAGCCATAGATTTGTAACTTGCACTTATGTAAATATTTATGGATTCTTTGGGAAAAAAAATCAATCCTCTCAGCCTTTCTCTTTAGTACATGCTTCAGAGGGAACATTTTTTTTCTTCTTCTCAAGATGAGGATGTAAACTCTAGCTATTGCTTAGAAAAATCAAGTCAGCAGCCTGCCGGGGAATGATATAAAACCCATTTGTGCTTTCAGTCTAACAGATTACATGGCATCTCTGCCCTGACACAGGAAAGCAGGAAGGGACCCTCCGTGCCCTCGCCTCAGGTAGCCTGGGGGTTAAAGTTGACAGAGTCAGGAACACTTCTGCATATTATGAATAAAATAAAAAGTATCAGTCCATACTCCATCAGTATGGAGAAACAAAATGTGAGCAGTTCTCCACCAGCACAAGCGAGCCGTGGCCCCTAGCATTCTGGCCAGAGCCCAGATGGTAGCCTGCTAACAACCTCCTTCCTGCTAACCAATGCCTGCTTCACACGACACTCAGAAACACCTCGCTAAAGCACTGGATTTACTGCTTTGCTTCCTTCTCGGTGCCCACCTGAATCACCAAAGTCCCGAAGCGCATTGAGCTCTCCTTGACAGGACTGTACAGACATACCGGTGACCAGGGCCAGCATCTACCCCTCCTGGGCTCAGAGAGCATCCTGTGGATCTGCTGCCCTGTATCTCTGGCCACACCTGAGAACTGCATACATAGCTAGCATTTAGTTTACAAATGGCATTTTTCTTTTGTTAGTCAACAGTGCCTTTTCTCCCTTCTATGTCTATTGAAATCTTGCCCTACTTCAAAACTTGGTTCAAATACCACCATAAGGACATGTTTGACCTCCCTCTTCCCGCTTATTTCCACTTCCAAATCACAGTGCACTGCTCGCTGTGCCTGACTCTGGTAGGCAGAAGCTCTCTGTCCTTGCCCACCTCAAACCCCTTGGGGTTTAGTCCCAAGGTACCATAGTCAGCATTTCAGTATATGCCTGGAAATTGCCAGCTGCCTACTGCAGCTACTGCCTCAAAAGTGAACGTGTGGCTGAGGGCTTAGAACGGGCTTCACAAGTAGCTTTGCCCTCATCTTAATTCTTTTGTTGAATGCTACATTTATTACTGCTGTTCATTATTTAACTAAAAATGCTGAAGCTGGAGAGATGCTGTTTTGACACATGGTAGCTCGAGAGTCAGATCCCACTCTGTGGTTCCTGAGGACAGATAACTTGAGGACAGTGAGCGGGGTGCTGAGGCACTAGGAGGTCACCATGTCATTATCCCACAGGGAGGTGGATATCACTACCTTCTGCCTTCCACAGCCCATCAGCCCAAGCAGACACCTTTTTATATATAACAGACTACATGTTCCAAGTGATGACAATCATGTGCAGGTGGCCTAACAACTCATTTATATGTTATTTTATTTCATTTGTGATTTCCTGGTTTATTTTAGTTTATATTCATTAAATGTATTCATACATTTTAGTTATACGTTATGACCACATTTATCAGTGGGAATTTGTACTTGTACCTGATGTATCTTGGTTCTTTTATTTTCCTTATACTTTTTTGCTCCCTTTCAGCCCTCACCCCTCCTTTTTTACAAAAAATCATGTATATTTTAAATGCCATCTGCATACTAGCATCCCAGTCCTTTAGAAAGGAACCTTATATGTGTCATATAAGTATGTCTAAGATAACACTCTTGCAGTGGGGCCTGGAGCCCTGGGACTCCCCTCTGCCTCCAGGGAAGGGCAGGGCCACAGGCAGAACCATCAGGACATAAGCCAGTCCCAGGCAGATATAGCATCCACCGATGCTGGAGTCTCCCAAGGTGGCCCTAGGGGACAATTTATTCAACATGAAGGAGGAGAAAGAGAAACCCAGAGAGACACACTGAGGAATGCAGGCAGCAGGGCAGAGCAGGGTTGAGGGACAGCTGCCCACTCCTGTTACAAATGTCCCTGGAAACCACATCGAGGCCACCATGGTGCACAGTAACCATCCCGGGGCCACATTAACTACAACCACCACTGCCCTGCTTGTCAGAACACCTGTCATAGTACCTCAGCTCCCCAGTGCTCAGATTCAGGTAACCATGGTGCTGTCGACTAACTAAATCACACTGTCTACATCATTTGCTTCATTTTTCATCACATAGCATTATATCACCTCACGCTGTCACAAAAACACAGCACAAAACATTTTAGGAAGGAAACTGCATTCACAGAACCCTCAATTAAAAACACTTATTAAAAATCATTCCATTTTATTTGTAGTCATGCTGCTTTCTTTCTTTGTCTTGCCTCAGCCCAGCTTGATCCAGTCTCCGCTTTTCTCTGTCCGGCGCTCAGTGTCAAAGGCTAAACTCTTTGGAGTTCACCCTCCACGCTTCTTTGCTCTCTGGCTTCTACTGTTCAGCCAGTGGCAGGAGGACCAGGAGTTGAGGAGTTGGGAGGACAGAGTCTGAGTAGTCATATAATACTCCTCTCACTCCTGCATCCGTCCTGTCCTCTTCCTAGAGCCTTCATGGGAATCTGGAATCCGCATGTACTGTCCCTGCCTATGCAGATCTAAGGGGCTAAGAGCTTCCCGCTGCCACTCATCACCAGGACCCTCTCCATCCTTCCTTGGTTGGTCCTGGAACCCTACCTTCACTTTCATCTAAATCTTTTTGGTTAAACTCTTTTTACTGTCCTGGCTTGTATCAACAGCCTAACAGATATAAGTAGTCATCCCTTCATATCTGCAGGGGATTGACTCCAGGACCTCTGCATATACCAATCCAGAGATGCTCAAATTCCTTATATAAAATGACATCCCACTTGCATATAACCTACACACACCCTTCCATAGACTTTAAGTCGCTTCTGCATTGCTTACACAATCTAATACAACGTAATTGCTGCTTAAATAGTTGTTATACCATATCATTTAGGGAATGATGCTAAGAAAAAAAAGTCTGTACATGTTCAGGACAGGCTCAATTTCTTCCCACATATTTTCAATCCACAGTAAGTTGACTCTGCAAGGCAGAACCTGTGAATGTGAAGGACCAATTAAATACATAGTTTTATGTGAATTATGGGTTTTTTCCCTTATTTATTACATTACATTTAGAGTTTTTAAAAATTATGTGTTAAGGATAGGTTTTTAATCTGTAAAATTCATTACAAAATGGTAACTGTCTTCTCTCAAATATTGAACATAGAGAAGGCTCATGGGATTCTGATGAGGCCAGAGAAAATGAAGGCACAGTGTAGGGAAGCGCTATGTTAGCCAGCAGCAAAGAGCTGAGACTCTGCAGTGATGCTGACTTGTAGAATACAAAGAATCATTAGTCCAAGATGGGCGGGAGAGGCTCAGAAGTTTAGTAGGAGAAAATGCAGGATACCAGGAGATCGAGGCTGGGACAAGGTTCTGTGCCCCACAGAGCCAGCAGTTAACAGCAGAAACAAGCAGCAGTGCAGTGACACTTTCCTACCACTTGGGAATACACATGTGTTATATGCACATATACTTAAAGATATGGTTATCTTTTGGGGATACTTTATGGAACTTATTCCAGAATGTGAGTGCAAAGATCCTCAAAAAATCTGTCAGCTACTTCTACAGTTGGACAATTTTGAACTGCATGGAGAAAAAAAATCCCTTATTTACATCCAGTTCCCAGAAGCCCACAATGGAAAGACCATAGCAGAGCACTGTTTCAAGTGGTGCTGACCTAGGGATGCCCCTGCAGAGCAGCTCTGCCTCATGCATGCAGCACACTAAGCAATCTTGTGTTGTGCCTCATTGTATATCCACAGTATGTGTGAGTATGTGCATGCACATCCACACACATGAGCACACCCACACACATCACATGTCATCTAGGTAGACTCAGATCACAGTTTTTAAGTTACAACTCCACAATCTGGTATTTCCTGAATTAATTCTCCAGGGAAAATAAAGTACACACACACACACACACACACACACACAGGCAAATGGACAGAATGGCATCCCAGAAAAGTGGTTAGAACTAAGATCAATTGTAAAAGCCTGAAATAACCCGAGCCTTCCAGAAAAACTTACATCTGCTGTAACTTTAGGTCTGAGAATGTTAAACGCCAGCCACACTGCAGAATAGCAGTTTTCCAATAATGTCATTGTGATGAGTGCACAAATTGAGAGTTTTCCTCCAGGAGAGAGATTACTATTAAGAAAGGTCCCTCTCTCCCAATTATGGTTTCTGTCTTCTCTTATGTACCCCCACCCTCTCCAAACACTTCTATAAAGTTTTCAATCACAGCCAGTATACATGCAGAATATATCAGAAAACTTTGTAACATTTAATGCCCAAATTAGTTTGAATGGAGACACAAAGAGCTTGGTTCTCTCCATGTACCTAGGACTCCTTACAGACCTGCAAGCATTGGCTTCGTTTCACCATAACAGAGAGTCTTCTGCCTCCAATTTCTAGTGTCACTGGGCTATCTACTTCACATCAGTGACCTCCAAGTACCATTCAAAAGGGAATTAACTGGAGGGAATATATTTCATAGCCTATTTTCTACATTTTGCAGACTTGAGACAAATCTAGAGAGTTGGTGTTGTCACTTGTTACACCAAGGTTTTCCTTGTCTGTCCAAGACTCATGAAGGAACAGAGAGGAGGATATGCAAATCCAGCCAGTGGATCTGGCTTCTGCGGCAATCCATTATCTGGGGAAAATTATGGTTTAACATTAACCATTTGAGATGCATCAAATACCCTTTTCTATGTCTATGTTGGCCATTTAATTATATATTTTCTCCAGCATGAGAAACTGCAAGCTTGGTAAATTATCCACTTCACTATTTTTCCTGATGGACAAATCAAGTGTCAGGGCAGCAATTTAAAACAGCAGGTATCACAGTTTCTAGCTGGGATAATTCTAAAGATTTTCTCGGCCCTTTCTTTGGTAATTGTTCCTAGTGATATATTATGTCAAGTCCTACGATACCCCTAAATGATTTTTAAACCCAACTAGGCATATTATAAATGCCCTTGGATTTTTTTGGTTATTTTCATCCAACAAAAAGCATCATAATAATTATTATCAATCACAACAGGATCCATCAAACAGCTCATATGATTCCAATGTTCTCCTTTGTTAAAAGATAAAAATAAACAAAAGAAAAACAAAATTAAAACATCATCAATATCAATTGATTCTCTGAAACCACAGTTTCTCTTATTACTGCAGGGAACATATGATTTCATTCCCATGACCCAAAGGAAGTTTAAAGATTCGATCTCATCACTGCCTCAGCTTGTCTCACAAGCTAAACCTTTCAATTTGAACAGGTCGTATGGGTAAGGAAACAGCAATGCTTGACTGTTAAAGTTAAGAAGGACAGAGAATAGTCAGGGGCAAAATTAGAGGGAAGCTAACAGGACCTTCTTAGGAGAAACTGACCACTTCTTAAGGTCTGCCAAATGCTTTTAAGTAATTGAAAAACAGTAAAGTTTTTAAATAGTTATTCAACTGACCATTGATGTTAGGAATATTACTCTACACAAGATCCTCAAGTTATAACATTAGCTTTCCTAGAGAAGGATCCTAATACAATATATGGCCAGGCAAGAAATAAATATTACATAACAAAGAGTTAACCAAAGCACAGAGATATACATGTGGCTTCATGATAGAGTGAAAAGATAAATCACCTGAACAATGTGCAACTATGAAGCTGTCAGAAGGTGGAATGTGGGAGTAGGGGAAAAAAGGGTGCTAGATGGCTGATAAGTGACATTACAATTGAAGGGTTTCTTAGTCTGCTTTGCATTGCTATAACAAAATACTTGAGACTAGATAGTTTATAAAGAAAAGGTATGTGTCATGCACAGTTCAGGAAATGCAAGAGTATTGTCCAAGAGTAAGGTCCCCAGGAAAATACTGAGCCAAGAGAACCAACTGATGTCATGTCTTGTCAAGGCCAAACGACTCTGAGTTATCCAGCACTAAATTAAGCAGATCTAGGGAAAGTTGGAAAATATGCCACCAAAAAGGTTCTCTCACTCACTGAAATAATTTCTTGTTGCTTCTTATCTACCAAAGAAATAATTCTTTAGTAGTTTCCAATTTCTATAAATTTCTGGTCTAAGTCAAAGGCAGAATCCACTGGGAAAAAAAACTGAGGCTTGTCTAAGGAAGCCTCTTATTGTGGGACAGCCATGTAACCGGAGTGACTTTCAGAAATTCCACATAAAAGAAAAAAACCCTGAATCACTATACTGTTTATCTTTCTCTCTCAGTTGTGTGCACTCCCACTTCTAAATACACACAACTTCCAGCTCCCCTCCCCTAACAGGTACATGTAGGACACACATTCCAGTGACATGAAAACTGCACGTTCTCCAGCTCTGCCTTCTCCTTCCCATCATGGCTGAGCATCATGGAAGCGGGGCTCCACTGAAGCAATATTGAATAACAAATATTGAAAAAATATTGAAGAACAAATATACATATATATATATATATATATATATATATATATATATATATATGAAGGGAGTTTTCAGAGTTGGACTCTGTTTGGAAAATCCTCTCTTCCTTTCTTGGCATTAGTCCCAACAAAACACACCTCTATGACCTATGTGAACTGTAAGATTGTCAAAGAAGCATAATGGAAAATGGAGTCACTAGTTGTTGAGCAGATATTACTTCATATATTTTTTAAACGATACAGTCACCCATCTGTATCTCATCCCAACCTTATAGTTACTAAAATCTGTGGATGCTCAAATCATTTATATAAAATACTTACATTTGTGTATAACCTATGTTCATCTTGTCACACACTTTACATAATTTCTAGAGGACTTACAATACCTAATACCAATGTGCATTGGAAATGTTTGGTAGGTCATATTGTTTATAGAATAATAACAAGAAAAATGTTTGTGTGTGTTCAGGACAGATGCATTTGTTTTCCAGAAATTTCTCAGGCTAGTTCATTGTTGAAGATGCAGAGATTCAGCTGTATGCACCAGCCCTCAGTTTCAGCACAGTAACAATTCTAACATTCACGAGGTGCCTTAGGCTAATGGAATACCCCACTTAGTTCTCACAGAACTAACTCTATGATGTTGATAGTGTTTTGATCTTCACAGTCCAGGTAAGAGGTCAGTAACAGGCCCACAGTCACAGGACTGGAAAATTCAGGTGGTCAGGCCCCAAAGATGACAGAGGAGAGTCAAAAGCAGCTTTGCATCTCGAGAGAATTGCTCACACACACGGTACCTAGCATGTAGCAGGCACTCACTAACGGCTTTAACTCCGAGAGCACCTGCATGAGGTGGGCAAGACCACATCTGGAGTTGTTTGTATGTTCGTTTGGTTTTGTTTTGCACCATAGGCAGCTATGCAAAGGTGGCACGGTGTTGCTTCACTTCATCCCCACCCCTTCTTAGCATTTGCTTTCTGACATAGTCTCATTAAGTTGCCCAAGCTAGCCTCAAAATTGCAATCTTTCTACTTTAGCCTCCTGAGTATCTAGTGTTACAAACAAGTGCCACTGAGCTCTGTATGATTGCTATTTTATAAAGATGAGATGTCACCCAACTATTAAAAGACAGCCAGGACAGAAACCCAAAACAGTCCAGTTATTCCATGCTCTCTACTCACAGAGAGAAGGGTGATGAAGACTTCACACCCCTGCATCTAAAGAACATTTGGTTCATATTTTCACTGTGTTATATTTTGGAAGCTGCCAGAAGCCACCTCATCCTGCCAAGTTTGTCTGAAATGCTCCAATCTGCATAGAGTTTTCTGGTGCTGAGTGGGAAGGGAAGAGACGACTCAAAAGAAAGAGAAAGACCAAGTGCAACGAGGAAATTGTGGGCAGAACCATGGAAAGGATCAGAGTGGGAGGGAAAGATGACTGGCCCCAAATTTCCTTTGGAGCAACATGTGTTTGTGGATATCCCATTTAGTTCATGCCAATAAAGGTGCCCTAGCTGCTCCAAGGGCTGCCACCAGAAAAAGAGAACAGCACAGTGTAATTGCAAGGGTGACGTTCATATACCTTGTACTGGTTCTGTTTGGTTGGTTGTTGGAGTTGTCTTGTCATTGCTACCAGAAGATGTTGGGTATCCTCAGCAAAGCAGTATTCACTCTGTCATCCTCTCTCTTACACTAGGAGAACATTGGATCTTGAGGCTCACTTTCATTATCACTAAATACAACAAGCTCCAGAGGTGTTTTATTTTCTTTTGTTTTTGCAGTACTGGAGATTAAACTAGATCCTTTCATGCAGTAAGAAAGTGCTCTACCATTAAGCTACATCTCCAGAGTTATTTTCCTTTTCAGTTTCATCTTGCTGTTATGGGCAAAAGAAACGTCTTACTTCTTTAACCTAGTCTATAAGCAGTGCTAAAAGGAAGGCAATTCTACCTGAGGGCAGAATTGATTGCAAGACAAATGGCAGAGGATTACCTAGAACTGTCTGCTCTGCAAGAGGCCCGCTCCATCCAGGTGTGTCCATACACTGTCATGTGTGTCAGTTTTAGAGTAGGAAGAATCCCTCAAGAATTATGAGTGAGATGGGAGGGTATCACACCCCACTCTGTGGTGGTGTCGGAGTTCTCCTTAAAGTTCTTTCCTTCAGAAATCTTTCCTAAAGAGTTGCTGAAGGAGTAGAAATAGAGACAATTGCTGCAGGTAGGGGGTATGTGTGAAGAGCCAGCTAGCAGAAGCGAGCTGTTCAGAGCATTACGATAGCCATGTGCTGAGGGTCAGGGGTAAATATCACCCAATTAGGGTTCTTTCCTCTTGTCTGCCATTGCCTTGTTCTAAAATAGCTTGTCCTGTGATGGTAAAATCCCAGAGTAAGGATCCTACCCTGCGGTGACTTGGCTGAGATGGGCAATGGTTAAACAGCTAAGTCTCACTCTGTCTAGCCACCACCCCTCTTCATCATCCCATATCCACCTTTATTATTTTCCCAGGAAAACTAGCAAATTAGCTTCCTATCATCTGGGCTTGGGTTGAGGAAGGAGATACTGTGCAGGCTAGGAGGGCTTTCTGTGGGCCAGAGGAGAACTCTTTGCTTGGAAAGATGTTTCTGGTCATATAGTTGCCACGACCTTTTGCTTCTCCCCAGATTCCATTTCCATCATCATCTAATATTTTATGATAGACTAGTTCAGGTGTATGGCAAAGGGAATCCCATAAGCTAACATGGGCAATACCAAAATCTTCATAGAATCATTTAAGGTACCACTATGCAAACATAAAAGAATACAGAATAATTAGTGAAGAGGTAGCCACATTCCTCATCACTGGGATACCAGCAACTTACAGAAGAAGAGATTAATTTGGGCTTATGCTCATAGTTCATTGTCAGCTAGGCTCATGGGGAAAACAGCCTGGTAAACAGAACTGGGAGTGGGAAGACTGTTCATATCACAGGCAAGTACAGTAATGGCACTTCCCCTTCTGACTCAAACCCACAGTGACCTGCCTTTTCCCATGAGGCCCCACTCTACAGACAGCACTTTCAGCTCTGAACTCATCCACAGATGAGTCGACTGCCGAGGACAGTCCCCTGGGTTCAGTCATCTTCCCAAAGCCCACCTGGAGTGCTTACGGCTGTGGGGAGACAGTCCAGATCCAAACCACAATGCGGGACAATGAGGAAAAAGAATCTGAACTTTTTACAGATGCCAAATGATTCCCAAATTACAGAAAAATTTTCTCACAACAAAATTATTCATGTTTAATCCATCTTTCAAATCTTCTGGTACTGCTGTCTTCCATGTGTTGCTGAATATGACCTCACAACACCAGTCTGACTTTCTGCAGCCTCTGCCTAAACTGCACTCATCTCTCAGGCAAGTGTCTGCTGGCCTTTGGGTGTCTGGGATGGGGTCAAGCTGCAGAGGGAGAACTGATGACAAGAGGGTCACTTGTCCCGAAGGGTTACTAGCATTTTAAAAAATACAGATAGTTCACTTTTTTAATATAGGTACTCATTAAGTGGGTGACAGGACGAGACAGTGGCTGAGGAGACACGGGGTTGAGGGTAAGAAGACAAGTTAGTGGCTTAGAAACAGTGTTGACTCCCCTCTGTTTTTTGGTGATTTTACCTTAACATATACCTGTGCTCAAAAAATATCTCTGCAATGAGTAACTTCACCTCTCTCAATCCAGATTCTTTGTCTGTAAAATGGAGATAACAACCATCAGAAGACAATCTGCCATGGACCTGACATTATTACATATGTCTTAGAAGCAGACACACCAGTGTTCTTTGTTCTGGAATCTTTCCTAACATATTTGTATTTGGAAAAGTTTTAGAGGACAGACTTAGTGAATCCCTCTGGAGCAAGGCCAGGTTTGCTTACTGTCCAGTATAATAAAGATAATGTCTCCCTCTGGAGCAGAAGTCAGGCCAGTTTATTTACTACAACAATAAAAGGGAATGAGCTTTCTAAGCTAAGAGCTCTTTGACTGTAATGTACCACTTCATGCTCAGCATCCACCTGGCCCACTCTGCACTGTCCTCCAAGCCCAGGAAAAACGCACAGGTGCAAACAGGTAGCTGATTCTACTTGCTGGCTGTGGGTAACAAAGAACTTTGTCTCTAACCCAGGAGTCTCGTATCTCTGGCCAGCTTGCACAAAACTGGGTGGAAGAGTGAAATCTCAGCTCTTCACAATTCTTTTTTTTTAAATTTAAATCCTTATTGGTATATTATGAATACACATCATCATCACATTCAACATTAAGAGTTTGTACCAGAATATGACATGACTTGATTCTCATTTTTCCCCTTCCCCCATCCACCCTGCAACCCCTACCCCCATATACATAAGCTTTGTTTCCTTTTTTTATTATTATTGTCAAATTCTTTTTCCCCTCATTATTTACCCCAACACCCTCTTCCTTTTAAATAATTTCTACTTCACAATATCAACTGTATATACTACAACTCATTTACAATTCTTGATAATAACAGTCTCCATCTCAGAATTACTCCAAAAATTAAATGCAATAAAACTGTCTACAGTTTCTGTACCAAAATAAATATTCAATTAAAATTAGCTCCTATTAGTAACCTATGTAGTGAGTGATCTTTTAGTCTGTATATATTCCAACAGCATTTGTTTACAAATACATTCACTTTACAAATACATTCTAACTTCTCAATAAGAAATGTAATAGAAAATGTGACAGATCTGAATGGTATGGAGAAACTCAAATACGAATGACTGGAGAAAACTCTGATGTTTTCCAACCCATAATTTACGGGTCAAAACCTATAATGGACTGGATTTCTTTTCTAGTTAGGGGCAAATGCACAGGGTTTTCTCTCCAAACTGTGGAACTTTGAATCACTGACTCTTCACCTGGTACACTGAGAATTAAACAAGTTCATAATTTGGAGAGTCTCTAACACAATGCCTAACACATGATATTAACCAAAGGCTGATCATTATTTCATTCAAAGAATAATGTTTTTTTAAACAGTTGTCATAAAGTTTGTATTTTCCGAAGTGCCTTAATGTTAGTTCTTTAATTCTCTCAGTAATTTGGGGAGACAGGCAGGAAAAATGTGGGTGTAATTTCACAGATGGGAAACCCAAGGTAAGGGAGCTTAAGTGGCTTTCCCAAGTTCAAAGACCTAGCAAATAGCAGACATTTTATTTTTAAAGCTTCTTTCCATGCGGACAGCCCCAGAGACCAGGGAAAGGTAAAGATCTCTCTGTGTTTTTGAGTAACAGCTCACATATGACCAAGAGCTGGAGAACGCATTAGGCTCAGCCTCACCAGCCTGATGGGCTTAGAGCTTTCAACCACATGCGAACTTCTGGTGTGTGTGCGCATTTAGGTATTGCCAAAAGTAGACGGCTTTCTATTTTTAAAAAGGAAGAGGGAAAGCACTTTGAAAGGGATTTAAATCAAGCTCTAAAGTTTTCTTGGACATCAAATAACTCTTAGAGAACAACATTTTGATGAGTTAAGTATAAATGAATCAAAAACATATGGACTAAATTTCCCTTGAAATACACCAGGGTCTAAAAATTAGAAGGGAAATGCATTGATAAAATACATTTGGGATTTTATTGAAACCAAAACATTTACAAAGCCATTACCTATCCCGATGCACCCAACCTCAGTATACTCTCTTCTGCCAGCCACAGGCAGTCTCCGCAGGCCTCCCCAGTAACAGGCTGCCAAGTATTCCCTTTCTTGCCAAAGAAAACACCAGACTCCAAGCCACCCCACAGCAGCTTGGATCCTGTGTTGTGCATAGCTGATGAAACACCTTCAGCCCAAATAGTGCGAACTCCAGTTCTCCTGAATTGTAAGAAGCAGCCTTGATCAAATGACTCTGGGTGCCCCATCACACTGAAGACTTAATATCCAACATCTGCCTGAACGGTTTTGTAAGTGTCTATTAAATAAAGCTTCCAGCTTGCAGTCCTACACTAGGACACTAGTAGTATCAAGCTACTTTCCAGCTTGTAAAATTAGCTAAAGATGAATTAAAAAGCTGGGGCACAGACTGGCATAAGAGAATAGGGCTGCAATACATCACCAACTGTGTACACCCCTGCAGCAGATCCCAGCAAGCTGGCAGCGAGCATGTGATATTAACTGAAGCCCTTAATTTAAGGAAACGGAATCAACCAACTAGCAATTAACAAATTATTCTTAAACAGGCCTTGCTTAAAAATTAAGTTGAATTACCATTTTTCTATAACTCATCAGGAAAACGCTGACTGGTACTTAAAGTAAACACAACTTAAGCAGATGGTGAGCTCTCACAGAGCATGAAACCTATACTTAAATAAATCAGCATTGTCGGACTAGAGTGCTACATGGATACTCAGCAGAATTCACGGGCATTTCTGCAAGATTTGACAATGATTTACTGTCACGTGGAGATGACAAGCGAGAGCTCTAAGTTTTCTCACTGGAATGTTTTACACCCCTGAGACAGGTAAAGTCTACTGGAAGGAAGCGGTTTTCAACTGATATCCCAGAAGCATGTCATAGAAGGAAAGATGATCCTCATGCACCTAAGTACAGACAAGTGTTTCCCGTTCAAGAAATACACACTGAGTGCTTACCAGGTGGTAGGCATTTTGCTAGCACTAGGCATACAAAACTGAATGATATCCAAAATATATTGTCAATCACATAGACACAGTAACAGCGAAACCATAGTGCAGCTTGCTAAGTTCTATTACAGAGATTCTTTAGAAATCACTTTGGGAAACCTAAGAAAGGAAGAGTTAACTCCACTTGAGGGAGTAGGAAAATTCTGTACCTTTGTAGATTTCATCCTATTCACAGAGATTAAGATACAGATCCTGAAGCTAGAGGTTCAAATCTTGACTTCATCATTTATTGGCTATGTGACCTTCCAAAACCTACTTGACCTTTCTGAGCAAAGTTCTACCCCTGCAAAAGGAACTGACAATTGATAATGGTGACTCCTTCAGTGTAACAAGTAAATGAATGTGTGGTACATAGTTAAGTGCTTTTACCTTAACTGGATATTGCACGAAGAAAGCTTGAGAATAGAGAATACTCCAGATAGTAGAATAGCGTGTACACAGGCAGGACGTTAGAAAAGGTTTGGGAGTTTTTCAAGTATGACAAAAAAAAATTCAGTATAATAGGTTCATAAAGTATACATGGAGAAAAGGTAGGTATAGATGACATCATTTTCTGACAAACCTTGTACATCACTTTAAGGGGATTAGGTTTATCCTACAGGCAGTTGAGACCTAAGAGAGGTTTTATACACTTAACTTTGAGTTCTCAGCTCTTCTGCCATCAATGGAGAGCCTGGGGTCAAGAAGACGGCATGGACAAAAACATCAAATGAAGAGTGCTTTTATATTTTGTTATTTTTTAAAAAAATCACAGACAACTAGACCTGTCTGTAGTTAAAAATAACAATTTACTTTTGGTTGCTTGCCAAGGAAAATTGTGGGCATAACAAAGTTCAGATATTCCCAATACTTATCCTGCTCTCCAAGTCTGGGAGATATCACTACTTGCCGGTCTTCCCATCCCCACAAAATGTTGAATCTGGATTTCAAAATTCACTGTTGGGAGTACATTTGTAACTGCTCAATTTTATTAGTTTTAATGGTGTTCACAAATCACAGAATGATAGAGGTAGAAGGGAATTTATGGCAATCGCTAAATCCAGTTTCTCCCCACTTGGGGGTCCCTGGATTCCTGGGAAGTCTGTGAAAGTCATAACAGAGATCAGTTCTATTTTCAACATTTCCAAAAGCTTACCATATATTCAAACAGTTGTTATTCACAATAAAAAGCTTCACATGCCAAAAAAGTCGACTTTCCTTCTTACCGACTACAATTATTTTGATTCACTGTACTAATATCAGTCATCTAGTGTTTATCATAGCTTCATATTGACAATATGAATACCATTAATTTGAAAAGAATATTAGTGAAAATTTATAAATAGAAAAAAATTGTATATAACCAGGCATGGTAGTGGATGCCTATAATCTCAGCACTTGGGTCGGGAAAGCAGAAGAATTACCTCAAGTGTGAGACCAACCTGGGCTACATAGCCAGTCTAAAAACAGCTTGAATTACATAGTGAGACCTTATCTCAGAAAAAAGCCCACAAATTAAAGAATAAAAGAAAACAAAGAGGTCTCTGTTGGTGAAAGTTTGGGTGCCCATGATTTCTAGACAGTCACAGAGAGAGACACCCTCACAGACAGTAAGACAGTGAGAGACTTGGTACCTTCTTCCCATCAAGTTTCACCCATGTTTAGACTGTATTAACATATTCTTTGGCATTAATTTCAATCTGAAGGGAAAAACATAAATCAGTATTTTGAGGGTATCTACATGGTAAAAGAAACGCTGAATTTCAGCTCTCAAGAAATGAATGAGTGAAGCAATATCTAGGCTCAGATACAATTCAGCTATAAAGTGTAAATGTGTCTCTTGACAGCAGGGTCCCTAGGTGGGATTCTTGAGCTTCGTCTCTTGCAGGCTCTTGTGAACACTTAGAGCACTACATAAATGATGCATCACAATGTATCCCAACCGCAAATGGCGGCTGAATAAAAGCTCTTTTGAATAACTGGAAGATCTTATGTGCAGATGGATGACTAGTGTTTTATGCATTTACCCTGGGCCTGAAATTTATCAGATTGTAATTTCCTACATCTCTATTCTCTTTCCTATTCTAGAACAGATCTAAAATTATAATTCCTCCAAATCATACAAAATATAGTGAAAATGCTAATTCCCTTTGAGCAACTTCTGTTAAGAGGAGAATGTCATGACATTGTTTATAGATAACAGGACTGATTTGATTAATATGCTAATTAACAATGAGTGCTAAGAATAACATCAGATATAGTTCCATCTAGTTAGATTATAGTGTCAACTACACTTTAAGTTTCCTGCTTATAAGTAAAATGCATTGTGCTACTACAATACTTCTTGAAGTTAGTAGTCACTAAATACAAGTTAGGTGACTTGTATTTGATAACAGATTAAACTAATGGGTCTCATATTGCAAGAAGGTACAAGAAGGAAAGTATATGGTAGCAGGACTTCGGTTTTATTTCTGCTATACAAAGAGCTTCATCTGAAGGAGATAGAACAGTGGTCCCTCTTGACAAACTTATCAAAACATGTTCACAGCCGTGTGATCATGGCTCTACAGAAAGAAAGCAACAGGGAGGGGGCAATCCTACCTCTGCTTTAGTAACCTGATGGTCTTGGATAATATCTCAAGGTTTTCTGAATTCCAGTTTCTTTCTCAGCACAGAGATAATAATACCTTCTACCTAAGACAATAAAAATGCTTACCATCCAGTAGGTAGGCATCTTTCTCAACATGCATCAACAGTAGCATGAAACCCTTAAACTGCTTAACAGGAGCCCTTCTATGTCACCGAAGATTGGGAGAGAACTCTCTACTCATCAGATAAGGCAAATGTCATGAATAAAAGCTAAGTTCTCTGTGGGGTGAAACATCAGAACAAAGCAGAGACAAAATCACTACTGAATCACAGCACACTGAAGACCTTCAGGGCCTACTGTCTTAAAACTGGGAAAAGAAAAACCAAGATCAATCATCTGTCTAACTTTGAGGATTTTTTTGTTTTTGTTTTTGTTTTTGGAATCAGGGTCTCACTTTGTACTTCAGGCAGGCCCTGAGCTCACTATGTAGCCCAGACAAGCCTCAAACTCACAGCAATCCTCCTGCCTCTGCTTCCCAATTGACTACTGGGATTACAGACATGAGTCACCATGCCCGGCACTCTGTTATGTGGTACTAATTACTGGTGGGTGTGAGTCACCACGCACAGCATTGTATGTGGTTACCAAGGATAGAACCTGGCCCTTGCGCTTGCAAGGCAGGCACTGGAACCACTGAGCTAAATCCTTGGCCCCCATAACTTTGAGAATTTTATGTAACAGAAAAAATGTAATCTTTTTTCCCAAGTTCCATGATATTGGTAATATGTTATTACCACCAAATGCTTTGAAAGCCTAGCTGGCTCCATACATGAGAAGCCATGATAAATCCAAATGGAATCTTAGAGAATCTCAGAGACCTGCTCTACTTTGGAACCTAATCTTAAAAGTCAACATTTCATTATTTCCTAGAAAAAAATCTGATAAACATTCCATGGGGAAAATGATAATTGCATTTAAGCACAGGCAAATAACTTGCCATCACAAGATTTGGAGTTTTTCTTCTTGGCATATCTGAAATAGTAGAATTTGGAACTGAAAAAGATTAGTTTCAAACTCCATAAATCCACCTTGCTCAGTTAGTTTTTGCAACTCAATCAAGGAAATAATAAGTCAACAGTACAAGCAGGGCCCATTCCACACTCCGTTCACAGATGAACAAAAGAGGTTCGCCTTCTGCTGTTCTCTATGAACACAGAGGGAGGCTAAACATAGCAAATAGATTATCTGCAGCTGGGATCAAGATCTCAGATATGTTTGAGAAGCATCAGAATACAGGGGTGAAAGGCCATATGCACAAATACACACAACAAGCAGACTGCATAAGAACTCCCCAGCTTGGGTTGCAAGGGCAAGAGGCATTGATTTTTACTGGAGAGGGCAGATCAGGTTACAGGGACACACACATTTAATTTTTATGAGACTGAAAGCTCAGAGAAACACACATACAAACACACATACACACACACATATATACACACATACACATACACAAACCCACTAAGAGACACATTTGTCAAGCCAGTGCAGGATCACTTCAAAATAAAACAAAAGGGAAAATAACTTGATGGTCTCATCAAAAGGTCTTTGAAAATAAACTATCATGCCACAAGGCACTCTGACATGTTCTACAATACTTTTAGTCTCCTGGCCAGAGAAATATCCTGTCACATCAATATGTCTTCTTTCTTTGTGCAAATACACAGATATGGGGTTACTCACCTCTTTCTCCTTTTTACCAAGAGTATTTTTTGTTTTTCAGATAAATCTAAGAGTCACTAACATCTTAGCTGTCAGCCTAATCCAACAATGAGGAGCAGCAGAAATGGGGTTTCAGATCAGGACATCTTCTCCTAGCCAAATGTAATTTACAGCTAAGCATTTGGTTCATGTGTCACACAAGAATTTTATGATTCTGCCACTTACCCTGAAAATGAATTTGTGCTCCTCACTCAGGTAAATGAGGTTGTTTTAGAAATACATTGACTCTACCACTAAAACTTGCCATTGGCTAAGAAAATAAATGTTTGCATTTTTTTTCTCCTGATGAAGGTGATGTGGCTTAAACTTAAGAGGCTGATTACACTCCCCTCATTTGTACTAAGGCCAGCCCAGAGATCACTAGAGCTGGAAACATACAATAATAACTCTACCAGATTAACTCTCTACTCTTATGTGCATGCAGAATCTCCCAGGCAAACATGAAGCACACATGCTGACAACCATGCATCTGGAAATTAAACAGTCTTGCAAGATGACACTCAAGTTTTATGAGGCCATACACAGCTCTTGACTGCACAGTCCCTCCTAGAGAATCCCCCTTCCACTGAGCTTCATGTCAGCCTTGTGCATTTAAAAAGGAGTCATTTTCCTGTTTTTATACTGGGAAATTAAGCCAGCATACATTTACCGAAGTGTCCAAAGACAATTAACTGTTATTTAAGGCTGAATTCAAAAAGTCAGGTGGCTTAGGTGAAAATTTCAACAATCTTTCTTTCCATTGATTTGAGAGAAACCATAACACATGGTCCCTAGCATATGTCCTAAAGAAATTATCAGAACATTCATACTCTAAATTAAACATCATTCAATGAAACCATTCAAGAAAAAGAAATCACCTAATGCTAAATATATGCTCTTTTTAAACTATTGTCAACTAGTAGCTACATTACTAGTTGAAATGAACTCATGGGATTACAAAAAAGCTTAATAAATTATGTCATTTTCAAAGTTAAAACTGTATCATCAAAGCAAGCAGTATTATTCAAAATATATCATTTGTTAAATTATTTATATCTGTACAACTTTCCTGCTGAATATCTATCTGTAATGGTTTCACATATAGTTATTTGCCAATAAATTAACCACTCCAGATTATATGACTCATCCTGAAATAAAGAAGTCAACGTGGATTTAAAAATCAACAGTCTCATATATTTAATTATTTTATTATTGAATTACAATGACCACAATGATTCAAAAAGTTTAAAATCTACATGTCTTTATTGCTCTTCTCTCTACTTTGAACTACAAAATATATCTAGCTATTTTCAAAAAACTTTCAAATTTCTATAGCCTTAAGAAATTCAACTAGTATAAGGTAACATATACATCCCAAAGATAGTATGAAAGTAATAGGCAAAAAAAAAAAATATATATATATATATGTATATATCAGTAAATAACTACATTTGGAGGTTGAATTTTGACATTTGATTAAAATTCTATAAAAGGAATGAATTAATGATCTGATCATTATAATATTAGTAATTATATTTTCAGCCTCTAAGAATAATTAATTAGTTGCATACCTCTGAGGTATTATTATCTCCATCATAAAATGAGGCAGCAGAGATGATGCCAGGGTGAATGGAGATGCCTCTGGCCCCAGGCAGAAGCAGAGAGCAGGATGTCAGACACCTGGGATTCGTGAGCCTCCCAGCCTCCTCCACACAGCCAGATCATTGTGAGCCCGGGGAGGGGGAAGGAGCCGTCCTTTCCTCTGTCAACTACACCCCTCAGCTGGTGCTACTGACCCTCCTCTTCGATCTCCACGTGTGATTCTCTTCAGACAGTGGTTTCCTTGGCAGGCTGCCATAGGAGAGTGGAGTTGAATGAAGTGAGATAAGTCGAAGTCTACATCTTTTAAAATTTTTATTGTGGTAGAAGGAAAAGGGAAATAGAAAAGTAGATCAGTAAAGCTAAAGCTATAGCTAACAGAAGCAGCAGTGTTCTGAAAGTTACCTATTCATATATTTACAGGTGAATAAATAAGCCACTGCATCAAGAATTAAGAATCAAATTAAGGGGCCATTAAATATAGCCAGGGATTTAGTTCAGGTGGTACCATGCTTTCTTGGAAGCACAGGGGCTCAACTTTGACGCCCTGAGACCACACACACACACAAATCAAAATCAAAATCAAAATGATATTTTTTAAAGACTTTATCCTAAAAGTATCTAACTGTATTTGTTTCTAATTTTTTTGTAATAGTCACATTTTATTATAGTTAGTAAAATTTAAGTAAGTTTGAGGAAATTTAGTGATTTCATAATTAACCTTAATCTTTATATGTTTATATTTTTATTTAACTTAATTTTATATATACTAAATTCACATGACCAATCAATAAATTTCCATGAAAAAGTAAAAAAGTGAAATTATACCTTTTATTCACTCCATTCTATCACCTGTTCTGCTCCCTTCTGTATACGTACCTACTTAACAGCTAGCCACTTATTACTTTATCACGAGACAGTTCTCCAAATATCCCAACAGAACTTGTTGACAAGGCAAAACTAAATTAATTGTTTATTGAATTAAGATGAACCATCACATTATAAAGCTATGTAGTACCTCACAGGGTATAAGTAAAAATTTTTATTGAGAGTTGAAGCATGGTTTCAAGTGCATCTTTAAGTGTAGGGACTTGGCTATAACAAAATAAAAATCACAATACAACAGCTGAGACTCAGTGCATTCATCAAGGTGAGGATTTGGAGACCAAAGGATTCAAAGAATCTTAGGGCAAAACTTCACCATCTTCAGTGAGTCTTTTGGGATATTCCTGTAATAACCAGTCACACCACTTGTTTGAACATGACAGTCCCAGCTGAGTACAGATATGGTAATGGGAATAGTGGAAAAGCAAAATGTTTCTAAATTTTGAATATTAAAGATAGATATCTTAGCTGGGCATGGTCAAGCACACCCAGAAGCCCAGAACTCAGGAAGGCTGAGGCAAGAGGATGGAAAATTCAAGCCCAGCCTAGGCAACTTGCCAAGGCACAACCTCAAAATAAAAAAATTTAAAAGGGCCAGTGATGTAGGGTTGTAGATGGATGACAAGGCCTTGGGGGTCAAGGACTTGATCTGCAGTACAGCACCCCTCAAAAGGCCCATATCCTTCCCATATTTAAAAAAAGTAAATTTCCTAACAAAAGTATTAATACTCAGAGAAAAATGGCCCAAAGATATAGACAAAATACAATTCAGATTTCCAGAAAACAAATGGAAATAATGTTTAATATTCATTTTAATCAAATGAAAACAATGTTTGCAACAATATCAAAGATTCTTTTCAAGGTCAAACACCAAATTTTGGCTGGAGGGCAGGGGCAAGAGACAGTATTGCATAACTTTGTTATTAGTGAGGAAAGTGGTACAAGGTGTCTTGAAAACAACTTAGCAAAATGTATCAAAGTCTACTGTTGGAACAATTCCTTGGGAAAAATAAGAGATGTAAGATGATGGGTGATGTGTAAGAAGGTTCCTCACAATATTATTTACCATTAGAGAAAAATCCGAATTAAGTTATGCACTGAACAACTGACAGAACTTTTTAAGTAAACTATGACAAATGAAAGATTATGCACCCATTAAAATTATGTCTTCAAAAACTCATGACCTTGGGGAAATGTTCACAAAATAATGTTTAGTTGAAAAAGCCCAAACACAGAATTAAAAATACTCCATTAAATATAACTATATAATATGGATGAATAAAAACATAGATTACATTAAGGAAATCAAACAAAATCACCAACAGTGATTACTTTGGGGTTGATTTTTCTTTTTATTTTTCTGTGTCTCCTGGCTTTAAATTGGAAAACAGTAGATCTACCATTAAATATTTAAACAAGAATAAAAAAATCCTTAAACTTGAGATATTTTACTATTTCTTCACTGTTGCACTTCAAGCCAGCTGATACTCATCCTGACTTAGAGAAGAACACGCAAGCATAATTTGGGAGTTAAGATCAGTTCACGTTCAGTGTGGAACTTTAGAACATTCTCTTCCTAGTTATTCTTTCAGGAAAAATAGATGTTCTGTTGTTTCTTTTTAAAATATTTTTCTCATAAGGTCAACTTCAGGGGGATTTTTGGGAGGAAAAGCAGTTACCAAGACCACTATCTTGGAAATGGTGCCCCTCATTTTAAAGCCCTGGTGACCATGGCAAATCACCCTTGTGCCTGCCAGCTTTCAAAGGAGCCCTAGGAGCGAGGACAGCAACAGCCAGAAATGACACAACCAAAAAACAACTGCTGCTCGTTTGAGAAAATATGCACAGAATGTGCCAAAAGACTCCTACACTGGATGTTTTTCTGAATGAATTTCTTCTAAGTCCTGTCACATGAAACTAATGTAATACTAGGAATCCCTAAGATATGAGAACCTCCTTCCAAGTGCATCTACCACATTGCCTAAGCCACTGGCTGGTCAAAATACACAACACTTCAACTCTGTGTTAAACATGGGGCGTAACGATAACATCCTATTATAAAGTTTCAGTGCTTCTTTCATCTGTGCCCAAATGTGACTTTCAGAGGAGAGTTTTCAGAATTTCTTTCAAAAAGCGATTCAATGGGTAAGGAGATGGCTCAGTGATACCACACTTGCTTGGCATGGGCAAAGCCCTGGGTTCTAGCCCCAGTACAAAAGAGATAAAAGAAAAACTTCATAGTCCCACAGTGGCTGGTTATTACATTTAGATTTAAATCTAAACGTCTAATATAGCGCACCACACATCCTATGACTGGATGCTAGCCCAGGTCTTCAGTGTCATTCTGAAGCATCATTCTTCGTTCACTACACTCTGACCACACTGGCCTCTTTTCTTTTTTGAGACTATTACAAACAGCAAAACCAAGCTGATTCACATAGCACTAGGATTCCCCTACACTTTGAATGTTCTTCTTAATCTCGAGGTAATTAAATCACCCCTCTTTTTAGGCATGGTTCAAAAGAAATGAAGTGAATAAATGATACATCAATCTGAGCTTGCAATTTCACACATCTTTAATTTTGCTATTCTTAGGAGAAACTGACTAATATGTGAACGGTACCTTTCAAATGCTTTCTTATTATGCAGAGAGGTTGTAAATATCAAAGCAACAGACACTGTTAGATGTTTAAAAGAAAAAGAATTAGGATTCTTTACTGCTTACAACTCAAAATCAAGAAAGCTTTAACCCCTTCTAACTGTTATGCCTTAGGGAACATTGGTGCTTACTTTCCTTACTAATGCCTTAACTACAGCATTAACTCAGTGTCGTTCACAAGCAGTTTGAGATATCTCCTCCTGACCCTTATTTGTATATATCCTCCCCTTGACCCAGTAACTTGTTTCTAATGAATAAAATATGACAAATGAGAAAAGATGTCACTTCTGAGACTTGACTACAAAGAACAACTGTCTTACTTCTCTTTCTTGAAGCTTTTGCTTCTCTTGTAGAAGGCAGCTGCCATGCTGTGAGCTCACACAGGGACAGCCTCCAGAAACAAGGAACAAATGTCTCTCAGGCCAAGAGCCAGGAAGGACCTGAAGTGAGCCAAGAGTGATACAAGTGCACTTGGATCTCCTGTGGCCTGCAATAGCCATGTGACTTTGGAAGGAGATCTCCCAGCTGAGACTTGAAATAACTTATAGTCATAGCAGGCATCTAAACCTCAGCATTGTGAGAGACCTTGATCAGAGGACCCAACTAAGCCAGACCTAGAGTCATGACCCATAGGAACTGAGACAGAAGTGTTGTCTGTGGGTGGGCAAGAAGTCATTTGTTACACAGCAGCAACTGTCTATAACCCACATTATATGCTTGACTTTTCTACTTTCATTAGTATTACAGTGAAAGGAAATGTAACTCCCTAAATTACAAGTAAAATCACAGGTAGAATGGAAATAAAAGATATTCAGGATTGGAAACAATGATTCAGAATCTATTCCCAGAGAAAATGATAGCTATTTTGGGAAACCAATCATTATACTAACTCATAATTTAAATAACAATGAAAAACCCAACTGTTGCTTTCACATTCATGGCCATATTTTTCCTTTCCAAATGGCTGTAAAATAGGTATTAGTATCATCTTCAGATTCTAAATGAAAGGATTTCATAAATTCCATGAAAGGAAGGACCGCTCTCTGGTTCAGCCCTGATTCCCCAGTGCCAGGTCCAAGTGGAGCTCTGTAAATGTTCAGTGTAAAAGTGTTGGGTGGATGTCTCCCAAAACAATGCTATCTAAAAGGATGGGGTTTTCATCATCAAATTCTCCAAATGATGTTTATTTACATATCAATTGATCAATCAACAAATCTTCTCTGTTACACATACTTGTTTTTTATGGAACCAGGTTATGTGTCTCTCAAACAATGCAAGTACCTTTGAAAGGTCCCTTGAACTTTTTAAAAGACAGTAGAGAAATCATGCCCTAACTTGATCCTGTTTTTCATACAGTTATGCTCTGCCAAAGACAGTGGCTCTGAGATCTTTTGTGAGCTAACAACTATTTATTAGTAAATCAAATCTCTTTCCTGGGAATCAGTCCCTGTAATCACCTAAGAAGAGGCTGGAAGCAACAGACCTTTCTAAGAATCACAAAGGACGTGGTCAGCCAGGTGGATACCCATCCTGCCGGGCCTGACCTCAACATCCCAGATAGAGAGACAAGCAGTAACAGGTCTTGTCAGAGGTCATTATAGAATATAGATGTTATAGAGATGTCCACAGAAAAGAAACAAAGTTGCTAATAAGGAAATAGGAGGTGAAGGATGTGATTAAGAAGTGTATATGATTCTTAAATTATTTTTTCTTCTCAAAGTAGCTCTATTAATTGGTAATTCAACGTTTAATCAAAGTCCAGTCCCTTCTCACACAATACCTAATAAATATTTGTTTACAAAGGCATGTGAAGCCATAAAATAATCATTAGTCTACATGTTAGGAAAATAAGAAAATAGGTACAATTCTTAAAATTGTATGGTTAGAAATACAGGAAGTACAAAATATCATGCATGAAGAAATACATTAGTAACAGTCCTCCATTCATTCAGTATCTTGAAGGGTCTGCACTGTGATATTAGTATATGCAGTCTAACTGGTAATGAGCAATGTACATGTAATCCCTGATGTTTCAGAATTTAGAGTCTAGTGGTATATGTGATTTTTAAATTTAAATAAGTTAAAAATCACAGAGGAACATTCTCCGTGACAACTGATAAATGCTAAGAAGAAAAAGTTCAGGTTTAGGTATTCATTTCAGCAATATAAGAAGCTACTGGATCATTTTGAGTAAAGGATTCATCACTTATGAGGACCTCTGTTGTGACTGAAGAGCAGAGTGCAAATCAGCATGGCGGTGGGGGTGTGGCCTGGGTGGTTGCACAGAGGACAAAAATCTAAGTACAGACTTTTAAAACAAAATGATTCGGGGGGGAGGGGTTATGTGGATAAACCTAAAGAATCTTCATGGGCCAGTCCTCCCAAGAACACTCTCCAGGCATTGAGCAAGCACGCAAGAGACCCTTTAACCAGTTCCCTCCATGTGGATGAACCGTGACTCTCTCTGCCCTGTGTAAGCACCTATTACATGAGACTTCCTATGAAAGAAAGCAAAACTGGGTGAGACTCATTTCTTCCTAGTATAATGCTTAGAATTCAAGAGAGAATTTATGGTAAAAACAATAATAGGCATTCTACAATAACTTCATTAGGAAAATCACAGGAAAAATACTAAGTAAGCAATACAGAATTCATTTTTGCCTTCAGTTTTGGGTTTTAGAGATTAGGAGATGGAGATTGAGAAGACCCTTAGCGAGGAGTGTTTCCCCAGCAGACGTTCCAGGGAAGAAGAGAGTCTGAACACAATGGCGAGGCACTCGACATGCACTGACTGTATAGTGGATCTGGCTCAAATACAGAATAAACCTAGGGGGAAGCAGCTGAGGCTGCTCAGGAGCCTTAAAACAGGATCCAGCAAAGGCTTTTGATCAAGGAAATCACATGTGTAGAGCCATGGAGTGAAAATTCATGGCTACTCAAAATGAAGAGTTTAAGTTCAGGGAGTACACAAATCTGCTCCAACCCCCAACTTCTCTACTTACTGGTGTTGTCACACTGGGTGAGCCCTTTAACTGCTGAGGCTCCCTTGCCTTTTCATAAAAAGGGTTAATTCTGGCTCCTTGGAATATTTTCCATGAAAGTTGACATACTAGAACAAGAAAGTTGGCAAGAGGTCAGAAATCAAAGGTCACGGTGGAAGCTGGAGTGTAGAAGACACAGCAACGCCATACACAACACTGAGGGCAAAGGCAATGTCAGCAATAGTCAGGAACTTCAAGCTGGGGACCTGAAGAAGAACAGTGCCCAACACTGAAATGGGTGGGCCAGGAGGAGGACTGATTTATGTTTGATCCTTTGAAAATTGAGGGATAGGAGCAGTTCACTTGAGAGGAATATTAGGATGCAGGAGGATGCTAAGAGGCAGATGTGGGCTGCACACACAGGACAGGCTCTATAAGATTATGAGAATTAAGTTGTGTCTTATACTGGTACAAATCCCCATTATGGAGTGCAATCATGATGTGTATATTTAATGTACCAATAAAGATTTTAAAAAAAAAAGATTCTTAGTAACTGATGATTCTTGTCACTGAGGTCTACAACATAACTGCCAATCCCTCTCCACACTCACCTGGATACATGCACCCCTATTATGCAAAGAAGTTACTGGATCAAAAGCCCCTTTTTGGCATATGGTCCAATTAAATTTGGAATTTTACATTTTCTTCTTTGGTATGTTCTTTTTTAACAGCTTTGTTTAGATATAATTCATATACCATATAATTTACCCTTTTAAACTGTTTAATCCACTGGCCTTCCACCCTTCACAAGTGTGCACAGTGATCACAATGAGGTGTAATCAAAAATATGGTGGATGTTGCTGCCAAGTGCTATCCAGTGGAAAGTTGGGCTTGTTAAAACCCATCCACCTTACTCACCAAGTCGGGTTCCATGCAACTACCGGCTCTTTCACAAAGTCAAAATGACCATGAAAGATAAACATTTTGAATCAACTAAGGATACAGAGGTGGACACAACAACACAAGCAAGGACATTCATAAAAGAAGACTTCCAGAGCTGCTTCAGAAAGTGTCAAGAATGATCAGATGAGTGTCTGAAGGGAGCTGGAGTATTCTGAGCATTTTACTTTAATAAAAATGTTTATTTAAACATCCACTGTCATTTCCAATCACAGCTCAAATGCACACATGCACACACACACACACACACACACACACACACACACACACACACACACACACCCCTATTGTGTTTATCAGCTCATCGGTTGCTGGGCATGGGGTTGTTTCTGCTTTTGGCTATTACAGATCCACCCTGATATGGAAAGTCACGTACAAGGCTTTGGATGGCTTATGTTTTCATTCTTCTAGAGTGTATAGTGAAGAGCAAAGGGCACGGTTGAGAATTTATGTTAAAGTTTCTGAGGAAATGCCACACTGTTTTCCAAAGGGACTGTATCATTTGCCAATCCCACCAGTAATGTATGAGATTCCAATTTCTCCACATCTTCATCAACATTTCTTACTGTGTTTTTATTATAGTCATCCTAGTGGGTATGCAGTGCTATCTAACTGTGGTTTTCATTTGCATTATCCTGATATGTAGTAATATTAATTATCTTTTCGTGCACTTTTTGGCCATTTCTTTGGAAAAGTCTCTAGAAATATCTCCTATTTTGCATGTGTGTGTGTGTGTGTGTGTGTGTGTGTGTGTGTGTGTGTGTGTTTTGTCTAAGGATTGAACCCAGGGCCTCACACATGCTAGGCAAGCACTCTATCAATGAATTATATTCCTAGCCTTCACCTATTTTGAATTGGTTTCTGTTACTTTTATTTTGATATGTTTTTAGAATAAGATTTATGGGGAAGGGCATACGCTGCCTGATTTGAACCCAAGACCTTCACATTGAGCTACATTCTTAGCCCTTTTCTACTTGTTTTTATTTTGAGACAGAAACTCACTAAGTCACAAAGTTTCCCAGCCTGGGATTGAACTTAGGATCCTCCAGCTCCAGCTCTCAGATAGCTGCGATTACAGATATGCAACACAGCACTCAGTTTTAAGTGCAGAATTTTGTCTTCCTTGTTTTTACTGTGAAAAAATCAAAATAGTTTCTAGGCATCTATGATGTTGTCTATCAACAATCAAAGAACCGGAACTTTTTCTTCTCACACTGAAATATCTACAGTCAATCTGATATAAATTTGTGTTTATGAGAACTGGTGGTTTTTGTCCTTGTCAGTGACTACTGGCATGTCAAAACAATAATTGCTCAGCCTGCCTGGGTGACAAATTACAGTTGGATTTGGTTCTTTATTCTCAGGTAAAAACTGATGTTGCCTTTTTTGCACTGCTCTTTCATGAACCCTGGAGACAAATTCAAGGCCACCCAGGACATAGTAGCAGAGTGCAATGTGCTGTTATATATCACTGTATTTTGTGGGCTTTGTCTTCAACTTTCAGTGTGTAAATCCCCATCTCTGGAGACCTGTTCCAAGTGTTCCTGGGGATCTACCATGGGTTTACATTTAGAATGTGATCAAAAGTATATGATCATAAGCTACCCTACCCCCAGTCTGTCAGTTCCCGTGGGGTCCAGGCCCTCAGTGCTGACTAGGTGCAACTGTTACAATGGGCTGAACTGTATTGCCCCAAAAGAAGTATTGTAGGAGTCCAAACTGCTTGTGTCTCAGAAGGTTACTTTATTTGTAAATAAGGCACTAGCAGAAGTGATCAAGTTAAGGACAGTCATGAGGGTGGTCGCTAGTCCTATATGACTAGTGTCCTTCTGAGTAGAGGAAGTTCAGAGACGGACCCACAGGATGAAGAGAATGTGCGCACACACAAAAACTATGGTTCTCAGGATCCCAGCAGAGGGGTTGGAATGCACTCTCCCTTTCAGCCTTCAGAAGGAGACAACCCTGTTTGGAGTTCTGACTTCTGCCCTCCAGAGCTGGGAGGATAAATCTCTGTGGACCAGTGTATGCCATTTTGCTCCTGCTGCTTCAGGACACTGTGGAGTCTAGTGAGGGCCAGAGCTGTGGCCACCTGGGGAGGTGCCTGCCTTCATGGGGACCATTCTCCGACTGAAGTTGCCAAAGCTACATTGCCATGCAACACAGTTAATGCACTTGAACCCTGTGTGTGTGTGTGTGTATGTGTGTGTGTGTACATGATACTGGGGATTAAACCCAGGGCTTTGCATTGAGTTATATCTCAGCACTTCCATCTTTTTTTTTTTTTAATGAGGTATGGCTAAATTTCTCAGATTCATCTTGAACTTGTCATTCTCCTAACTTGGCATCTCAGTAGTTAGGATTAGAACATGTACCAGCACATCTGGACAGCACATCTTATACTTACGGTTGCACTTTGAGTTTTTCTCCAAGGACACCAGCACAAGCCCTAAAGCACTGGAACAGAGCTCATTATTCCATTCTCGACCACCACAAAAGATGACTCTAGCTTCATTACTTGCTCAAACATCCTCATTCCATCTTAGCCTCACACAAGTATCCCCTTATCCCTTACCCTCTCCTCCAGCTAATAAATCAGTCCCCTGGTCACATTTATTCAGTTTTTCACATGGCTTATGAATCTTGCACCATTCTACTCCAACACTTCACCACTCTTATTTAGAGCACAGCAGCTCCTAAGCTGGTTTTCTGCCTCCACATAGATCCCTTACACACATACAATTGAAGTGATTACTTGGTGTCTCTCCTCACAGGAAATTCTGAGAGGTGAAGGACTATGCCTCGTTATAATCATAGCAGACCTTCAGAAAGTGGAATGTAGAACTGGACAGAGGAAAGCATTCCTCAGTACTTCATGCAAACAGATTTCAGCAGGGGCCTGGTCCACCCACCACGTCCGTCACACAGATAAACTTCAGTTTAAGAGGACTCAGAGATTCTAAGAGGAAGAGAGCTTCATGGTTTATGTATGATTACTGCTAATACTTGGTAAAACCCCAAATCCCTAAATACATGGAACTAGCACAGAGGCAGAGCAAAATGACAAAGACAAGCAGGACAAAAGGAAAAAGGGAGGGAAGGACACTCACCTTCTAGTAATATGTCTGGTAGTCACAGTTTTATCTTGGTGGTCTAACTCAATTCGTTCCAAAGTTATGTCCAGACACTTAAATGTTTGAGAACTGAAAATGTTTTTATTTTCCATAAAAATAAAGGAACACCAAATGACTGGTTCTGAAATCCAAAATTACACTTATAAATTCATTTTTCCAGGATTTCCACAATTTCACAATAATTTCTTTCTTGAGGTCTATCATGGTTTTGATGGTTTTCCTCTTAGCTTTGCTGCAGGTATCATTAACTTTTTTGGAGTCATGCTTAGAATATTTTATGCAGATAAAGAATAGAGGGGAAAAAGCACAATGAATATTTTAACACACTGACACAACCACTATAGATTGCCTGGACAAGAGTGTTTCTTATACTGAAGCATTACTCCCTCATATCCACAGCAAGATGCTACTTATGACTTCGCTGTCAACCTGTACAAGTTGGGGTTTTTTAAAGTCAAATTTCTGTTTCACTATCTAGTAGAGTTATGAATATTGAGGGTTTTTCTTTTTTATTTTAATTTTATTTATTTTTTTAATCTTTATTGGTACATTACATATACACATCATGATTGCACTCCATAATGGGGATTTGTACCAGTATAAGACACAACTTAATTCTCACTTTTTCCCATAGTTCTACCCACCCTACTGCCCCCCATATACATAAAATTTGTTTCCTTTCTTTTTTGTTATAATCTCATTTTTTCCCCTTCACACTATTTTACTTTGAGAATTTTCTATTTCACAATATATAACATACAATTCTAGGACTCATTTACATGTTTATTTTCTCATACCAGAGAAAAGATGCGATATGTACCTATCTGTGACCTATTTATTTCACTTATGAGGATATCCTCAAAGTATGTCCATTTAAGTATAAATGATTCAAACTTATCATTTTTATGGCAGAAGAACCACAGCTTTTTTATCCAGTCTCCAGTTGATGGACACTTGGGTTGTTTCCAAGATGTAGCAATCACAAATTGAGCTGCTATAAACCTGGGTGCACATATGTCACTGTGATATGAGTCTTTTAATTCTTGTGTGTATATACCTATCAGGGCAATGGCTGGGTCAAATGGGGCCTCCAATCCTAGCTTTCTGAGGAATTTCCAAACTAATCTCCACAGGGGTTGTACGAGTCTACAGTCCCACCAACAGTGGAGAAGGTTTCCTTCTTCTCTGCAGCCTTGCCATGAGGGTTTTTCTTTAAAAAAAAAAAACAAAACAACTCTGTTGTTCCCGGAAAGTTCCAGCTTGGAGTCATGAGACAATCAAGGTATCACTGCATATCACTTTAGTTCCATGAATCTTCGTCTTTCTTACATCAAATGCAGATGGTAATATCTGCCCTGCAATCTTTCTCTGCATTGTTATGATACAGTAATAAGATAGGGTCTATGAATTACTTTTAAAATCCTAAGCCAAATGTGGTGGCTCCTAATCTTAGCATTCTGAGAGTCTGAGGTAAGAGAATCAAAGGTTAGAGCCCAGCCTGAGCAAACTAAGAAGTCCTTGTCTCAAACTAAAAATAAGAAAAGGGCTGGAAATGTAGCTCAGTTGGAAGGCCCAGGGTTTAATTTCCAGGGCAGAGGGGAGAAATACTTAAAATGTTGGGTATTACCAGTCAGCAGTTACTCAGGTGTGTAGGTTCTTAAGTAAACTCTCAAAAATGACGTTCTGGCTAACATCAAAAGTCATTCCCAACTATATATTCACTTCTGTTTAGTAACTCCTTTACTTTCTAAGTGCACTATAGTGTGTCTCATGATCTGTGAGGAATCGGTTCCAGGGTCTCTGTCATGAAAATTCTCCACTGCTCAAGTCCTTATAGAAAACAGCTCAGTGTATGTGGGAAGTTTGTGAACATGCTCCCGTGGGCTTTGAACTATCTCTAGATGCCTCATAACACCTAAGGCAGTATGAGTGCTATGAAAGTTGTTAGAGTCTTGCTTTCTATCGCTGTAACAATGCACTGCATTTGAGATAAACAATTTAAAAGGAAGTTTTGCTCATGATTTCAGAAGATTTACTCTAAGTTCTACTAGCTCTAGCTCCCTCATTTCTCTGCCTCTGTCCTGGCAGGATATCATAGTGGGAAGCATGGGTGAGCAAGACTGCTCACCTCACACAGCACAGAAGGGTAGAGAGAACAAGGACCTGCAATCCTAATATCCTGTTCAAGTCATGCCTTTCTTACATCACTTCCTCCCTGAGGTCCCACATCCAAAAGGTTCGAGCCACCTCTGAGGAGCACCATCATCTGGAGGTCAAGCCTTCAATATCCAGGGTTTAGGGACATTTAAGATCTAAATCATGACTTCATTGTTTGAAGAGTAACAAGAAAAAAAATCTACATGTAATACCAAGTAAAGAAAAAGTACAATATCATTTTGTTTCCAAACATTTTCGACCCACTGAAGTTTGCTTAAATCTGCAGATGAAGAATCCACAGTTAAGGAAGGTGAACTGTGCATGTGATATATTCACAAATGTTAAAAGGTTGAGTCACATGAAGCTGCCCATAGATAACATGGCAATTTCGGTTTAGAGTTCCTGTGATGGTAACGGTGAAGTGTATCTTAAGAATCGCTGAGCCAAGAGGTTTTTCACTTTGGAGTCCGTGCCTTTTGGACCCATAAATCTTCTCAAGAACTTGTACAAATGACCAATTTTTCTGAAAATGCTTCTGAACTTTCCCTAGGTTTTTTGTTGGCTTGCTTGTTTCTTATTTCTCCCCACTCCACACCTCTCTGGTACTAGGGATGGAACCTGGAGTTTTATCACTGTTCTACATCCTCAGCCCTTTTTTATTTTGAGACAATGTCTAACCAGTTGGCTAAAGTGGCCAAGCTGGGCTCAAGTTTGCCAACAGCCTGCCCCATCCTCCTGAGGTGGTGGGGTTACAGACTGTGCCATCACACCAACCCCATTGTTTAAAAGATCTATGAGCCAAAAATCCCAAGAACAACTGGCTCAGACTCCGTATTGCTTCTAGAAACACTGCTGTAACAGTTCTGACCACCCATGTCCCTAGAGGTCACTAACTTCAGACACACCCCAGTCCATTGATGTCTAAATCTACTTGTTTCAAAATTCCTACCTTTTCCGAGCCAAAATAGCAAACCCAGCAACCCCCACCTCCCATACAGCATATCCCTTTCCTCTTCCAACTTTCCCTGAAGTCAGAAAATAGTATCATTTTGTCCACAGAATGAGCCTGAGCCTTCTTTCCAACTCGAATAGCTCCATTTCCTTCACCATTCTACCTCAGATCTGCTCCCAGAAGTTTCAATTCCCAGACTGTGCCCTGTAAACAACTTCTCACTGGTCAGTGTCCCTGCAAAATCTGAATTAATGTTCCCTTACGTAAACTGCAAGGCCATAATATCTGGCTTTTGTCATTGATTTCAGTTGAATATATTCTTATTTAAGAAAGATAATAAGGTAAAGAACAATAAAAATGCTCAAATTAGAGCAATTGGTTGTGCTTTCCAAATTAAATCAGATAGTTTTCTATTCAGACCAAGGTGGTGTCCAGAATGAGGTATTTAACATTATGTGCCTAGCCCTTGGCTTCCCTAAGTCATCCTATGTGTCAGAATCATATCTCACACACACACACACATACACAGACACACACACACACACACACACACACACACACGAAGGTCAACTCTTGACATCAGTCTGAAGTCCAAAAGTCCTTCCAATTTTTTTATCTTCTCATTAATGCCCTAAAGCTACCACACTTAGCATGGAACAAATGGTCTGTGTGTTCTGTTTCCCCACCTGGAGAATGGATACAAGCAAACTTCATCTTCTTTTTTGTGACTGTGATAAAATATCCATAACATAAAATTTAACATTTCAACCATTGTGAAGTATATATAGTTCAGTACAAATTGTCAAACACATAATTGTTGTGTAACTGATCTCAAAATCCCCTATATTTTTAACATAATCATTAAGTAACTAGAATTATGTTAAAAGAATCCAAGTATTTCGGAAGTTCTTAAAATACTGCTCAATATTAAATACATATAAGCTACCCACATAATTCACTGACATGGCCTTCCTTTTAAAAATGCAACAGTTTTTATCCTTTTAAAAATTTTCTTCCTAAAAAGAATAATAACAAAGCTTGGGTTAAAGGGTTAACTTGTCTTAAGAATGTCCCTTCCAAAGGTCATGCTTAGTAATTATGTGTAATATTTTTCTCCCTGATTTTTTTAAGTGTTTCTGAAGTACATGGGAAAAAAAATAATAATCATACTCCTTTGCCAGGGCTGCCTCCATCTAATCGGCAGACATCAGTATTTTGTTTTGGATTTTTAATGTTTTGAATGGTTTGGAGATTAGCATGGGTATTTAGTAAGAAGTGCAATTTCAAATTACACACTGCTTCAGGGTGCCAAAAACACGGCACACCATCGTCCCCAATGACGTGCACAGAGTACAGCCCTAAGAATGGTGGTTGTTAGTCATCTGGCTTTGCAAAATTGGAAGACAAAATCGTAAACAACATGCCCTTAGACAGGCCTCATTAGAATAAAGGGGGTGCCTTAAATATGGTTCTGATTTTTGTTATTCTAGCAATATCTTTCAATCAACAGCAAGCACCTAAAGCAGTGTTACAAAGAGGGCCTTGCCCAAAAGGGACAAGGTTTATTCACGGGCCTCCTACAAAGAAGATGATAGTAAGGATATTTACAAGCATATGACCTAGTAAAACTATGGTCCTCATTCAAAGTTTTTATTTATATACATATTCATAGAAAAGCACAACCATGCATATGTGGAAATACTAAAATTGTTTCAACTTTAACATAATGCTTAGAAAAACATATAAAGTCATTACTCCTTGGCATTAGTCACAAATTACACTATTAATCATGGCCTATATCTCATTCATTGAAGACACAGGCACAGAGAAACTACAATGGGCTAGATCCAACATACAGTCATTATTGGGAGAAAACAAGCCAAATCTCAAAAGCAGATGGCCTAAGACCAAGTGTGAAAACAGCACATTGGCACAGCAAGCACTAAAACATTTTATTAAGATCATTCAGAAGTTGGGCTGCGGTCTGTCTTGCTCAGTGAACGGCTAAAGCCCTTTACCTTCAATCCCCAAAACAGATGAGCAACTTACATCATTAATTTCAATGTCTCTCCACACAGTCTTCTAACAATCACAAAGCAGCCAGAGAGAAAGTTTCCCTAGATACCACCACAAAAAAACAGGTTTGCAACAGATGTCTCCATGAAACTTTTAGAAGAGATCTCATATCAAGAAGTTAATATACCCTGGTGTACTTGCCAATCAGTCTGGGTACATGTAGCCTGAAGCTGAGGAGTAAGAACTATTAGCAAAGAAACCATGAGGTGCAAAGAGTGAATGGAAAAGCACCAGAAAGAGTATTATTTATAAAGAAAGAGACACATACAGTGCATATGATCAGAAAATCCCCACCTGGAAGCCATCCATACTAGTGCTTATATTTAGGTTACCTGGCACTCATAAACATAAACTCTCACATTGACCACTCATCTAATCAATGAACAGAATGACCAGCTTTGTCAAGTCCTTAATTTCTCCATCTATAAAAATGGGAATCAGAGTTCTGTGCTAACCCATGGAAGCTAAAATGCTTCTGTGCTAAAAGTCATTCCAATGAATGACAGTACAGAAAACACAAATGTTATCACCACAAAACATAGAAAAACATAATTTTGAATCTAAAACTACTTTAAAGTCATATTTTAAAATCATGTGGTCAAATAGACACATATTTGGAAATAGATGGCTCTGCAGGGATAACAAGAGAGGATCAGGGTGAAATGACTCATGAATTTGGGAATGCAGAGGTTCTTAGCAACACGAAGTCACAAGGCACCAACAGCAAGGTCTCTTGTCCCCTCCACAAGCTGCTGCATGTGGACTCAAGGAGGCTTGGCTCAGTGGGTCCAGAAATTAGCTTTTGCACCCTTCAGTGAATTATATATACATAGTTCTTATTAAGTTATTTAAAATGACCAATAACCTGCTAGGGTAGCACATGTTTATGATCCCAGAACAGTGGAGGCTAAGGCAGGAGGTTTGCAAATTCAATGTCTGCCTGGACTACAGTATGAAAACCTATCTCCAAAAATAAATAAATAAATAAATAAAAGTCTTAAAACAGAAAGCAACAAATAGACTGAACCTTCAATCTGGAGGGAAATATAACCTGAGCAAGTTTGGTCTTAGACAGTGGCACAAGATTTGAAGAGGAGAAGCTATAGGATCTAGATGTATCCAGTGAAGTAGAGCTTTCCCACCAAAAATAGCTAAAGGCAAGTAGGCAGCACTGGGGCAAAGAAGTACATCATCGAAAAATCAGAAATCCAGGGACCTGGACCTTCTCCGAATGGAGGATTTCTGTGAAGCTACGTGTAAATCAAAAGAGAATATTTTAAACAATCATGTTTTACATGAATATAAAACAGAGCTCATATCTGGTACAAAAAAAATTACCTTCTAAATCGCTCACTCTGTAAATTTTAAATTGCACTAATTATATTTTTCTAAATACGCTTTGTTGGGTGCAGCATGCCTATAATAACTGTTTGCTGCCCTTGAACTCTGAATGAATGCTTTACTTCAATCCCTTTCCTTAAATAGAATCACAGAATATTAGAGAAGATTCCTCAGAGCTCAGTTAGAAGTGCAACTTTCAACTGCTGCTACACATTAGAATCTCTTTGGAACTTCTAAAAATACTGAGGCCCAATTAAATCAGACTATCCCAGAGGAGGGCGGCAGTGTGCTTTACCAGCTCCACAGGTGGTTCCAATGGGCTGCCGGGATTAACAACCATGATACAGGCTTGCATTGTCGGCTACCATAGTTGCTGGTCACACGTGGTTACTGAACACTTTGAAATGTGGTAGCCCACATCGCAGTAGCAGTTGGGGTAAAATACACACTGGATTTCAAAGGTTTAGTGCCAGAAGGAAGGAGGGGGAGGAAAAGTATCTCATTAACATTTTAATATGGATTATATATTGAAATGATATGTTTTGCATGAGCTGGGTTAAGCAAAATGTGCTATTATAGTGAACATCACCAGTTTGTTTTTAACCTTTGTAATGTGGCTAACCCGAACGCTTAAAATTATATATTTGACTTTCACTCTGAGACGGTACTGATCAAGACAATATTCTTATCATAGATGAGGATGAGGCAGAGAAGTCTGAGAAGTTCAAGGCAACACTCTGAGGCTTCCCTTTCCCCCGTCTGATGCTCTGTCTCTTGCTGCAGAACCACACTTGGTAGAACCTGTGACACTGTCAACTGGACTACAGACTTTCTCTATTTGTCCAATTATTTCTCCCAAGCCAGGATATTAAAATCTGTTTCCCTTCTGGAAAAGGGACCCTCCTTTGCGCATATGTTTGTGATTTCTTATTGTGGAGATATCACCAAATTCAGAGAAGCTAGGATGGTTGTTATGAACAATTCCAAGGAAACATTAGCATAAGGAAAATGCAGGGAACACACAAAGGGAATATTTTACCAGCAGTGGAGAAAATGCCCCTAGAGGCCCTCAGCACTTTGAAAGCCATCTTCTACACGGCATCAGATTCTTGAGGCTATGATAATGTTTTTCCTCCCCGGAGTTAATATTTCTCTGGACAGTGTTGTCGTTGCAGTGAGGCAGATCAGGTGATTCGTAAGGGTGTACCAGTCATACCCAGGTGGGCTGGAGAAAGTGGACTTTAGCCTCAATGCCTTGTACCCTCTGGTGCATGGATTAGTACTTGGGCAATAGAAGTGAAACTTACTTAAAGAGAAAAATCTTGTTTCGATAGAGTGAAATAGTTCTATTAAATCTGGAGAATGAAAATTTAAATGTATTTATTCTACTAATCAGCTAATTCAAACAAAGTTCTTTTGCTGCCTGTGTTTTTCTTCTCGGGAAGCCAGAAGAGAGGCGATTACACAAAACCAGCTCAAAGTTACATTTAAGAAATCATTCCTGCACACAAGAGCCCCTTAGTGGAGTACAAGAATAAGAGAGACCTGAATCCCCGTATAAAACCTTCATGCAAAGACCTGGAAAGGAAATCTACGAGTCAGGCCAAACAACACATACCACACATATATTCAAGATTTCTATTTATATGTTATTCCCCCCATCCTAAATAGGACATCATAAATAAAAACCATCCTAAAATTATCATAAATAAAATGTATAGTGCTCAGGAGTTTTCTATATTGCATGCAGGATTTCTACAAGCTGGGGCCACATTTTTCCAGTTGAACTGAACCTCAAAGAGCTTCTAGACTCAACTCATTTCTGACAGAATGATCTTCACCTTCACTTGTACACTGACTTGGAATGCTAATGTATTATACACAGGTCCTGGGCAAAAGTACATCTGCTACTGCGAACATATATTGCACTTGTTACTGTAATCAACATAAAGAAAGATGATCACATGAACTTCAAATTAAATAAATTTTCATGTCCTTTTTGCAGAGATGATAAAGACAAAATAAGAAAAGTCAACACTTTTTTCTGAGATGGCCTTTTACCCCATTTTTAGTTCTGCCTGATTTTTATCCTGGATGGCATCATTTTATATGATTTCTCTTAAAATGGTGAAGAAGAAAAGTTCAAATCTATTAGAAGACCAATACTAGAAAAATTAATAGCAGAGATCTATAAGAATACCCGGAATAGGCCATGTATGTATGGTCAAGGCAGTTGTTCAAAAGTTCTGATAACAATTTGTCTCTGAATTTAAAATGTTAGTGGTCGAAAGGCTTGCAAAGACCAAAGCATCCAAAGCTACGGTTCCTGGTTCATGTCCCTCTTATGCTAAGGGCATTTGGGTGGCCTGGCTTATGGTGAAAGAACCCAACCTGAAAGGCTGGGACCAGGACGCCAGCCCTGGTTTGACACCCTCTAGCTCTAGGTCTTGGGTGAGTTATGAGACACTGCCAGGCTTTGAGTCTCCTCTTTTATAAAGAGATGGGGGCTTGGAGGATCTCCCCTAGCTCCAGAGTCCGCACAAAAATCCTAGCTTTGTATCTCACCATGGAATGTTTGGTCAAGAGTTCTTTTACCCCCTCCAAGATCAGTCCTAGTCATATACAAACCGGGTAGTTTTCCATCCTTGTTAATTTTAGAGTAGAGATTAGAAATGTGAACTTTAAGCAAATAGAAAAAAGCAATTTAGGCAATACAGTGAGCCTGGTGGGAAAAAAAAAATCTAAATGTTCATGTAACATCGTAAACATTCAGGGAATTATCCTAAACCTTACACTTTACTCTGAAAGTCCCAGAGGTATCAACAAGGGCTGCAAAAATTTACTTGTGTTTCTGGAACAGTTATCATTACTTGGGAATTTCTAAAAGCTTTCTCTCTTTCTAAATATTTGCTTACATTAAATCCATGATTTGTGATTCCCAACAATGGAATGCTAATGAATACTCAAAAACACTAATTGCCTGGTTTTCTTTTAATTATAATATATTATAATTCTTTAGCAAAAACATTAAAAATTGATATCAATGTTTAATGTGCCAGACTTTCTATTTAAAGCATTGGTCACAAAATAGATAGCTTACTTACTTCACAAACAGCAGCATGAAAAGGTTCTTTAGTGTCTGTAAGTCTATTTAGCATATTTGAGAGTGCTTCTTTCTCACATTTAAATATTCAAGGCCTCTTTCCCCTAATTTATGACCTTATCTCAATGGTACAATTTTCTTAAATATAATTCAGAGAAAGAGTCCTAAATTTAAATTTTTAAGCACTAATATATAAAAGCATTGGTTGATTCCCATAATCCAGCTGATAGTCAAACTGGACAAGATAATGAATTGACTGAGATCATTATTCCATCTTCCTCCAAGAAAGCTGCCTCTAAAAAAAGATCTTAAATTGCTGTAGAAATCCAATTTGTAAGAAGCAAAAGAAGCATATAGATGGGAAACACCAGCCTTGATCACATTAATTTTGTGACTATCGGCATTGCTTTGAAGTGAAGAATAAGAAAAAAAAAAAGAAAGAAAGAAAAGAAAATATGACCAAAATAAACTCACCCAAATCCCCAATTTAATCTAACAATACAACCAAAAGTAAATCAACTACCTATGCAACTTTTACATCTTAGAGCTCCAGTGACTGTCATACTCTCCACAAAATAATTTTGAGCTTAGGAAGAAAACTGACACCAGTGCGGAGGCACTGATCACTGAGGACACACTGTAGGATGATTCTGCATCATTGCTAAAAGTTATAGTAGGAAAAACCCGAAGACTGGGAACCTGACATCCTTACAGATAACCAAGGAAACTCAGGACTGATTGGTTTTGAACACACAGGTATGAGAAACTGACAAATAATTATAATGACAATATTCTAGTTTCTAAATTTGAAAGCCAGTCAGGGAAATTCTTTCTGACAAACTATCATTTATTTAACCCTCTATTCACACAAAATCTGCAGCAGAAGAGACATAGAGAAATAAAGGCATAGTTTCCCCTTTTTTGCAAGCACATTCTAATAAACTAGCTTCTGAGATACAAATGATTCAGAAGGTTACAATCAGCTTCTACTTGACAGGCCATTTGTGTGCACCAACAATTTACAGTAAAAACAGTTGGCTTGGAGATATTATCAATTAAGCAAACATGTTTACTTTGAGTAAAGTTGAGCAATAAAAATAAGTATTAGTAAAGACAACATTAACAGATCTACATAAAATGCTACAGAGGAAAATAAGAAAAATTTGAGAGATAAAGTGAGTTTTATTATTTTCTTTGCACACCTCAAAACTAAAGTAATATCTTAAATGCAATCGATAGCACACTTCTTCAGGGGAGCACAGGTTTGAATGTGGGAAATGGAATTTTCTTGTTTTGATTTTAATTACCAGGTTTTTTATTTTTTTAAAAAAGAACTCTGCCTTATTAAAACTCAAGTATTTACTGAAGTGATGCGTGAAAGCTCATGAAAAGAGGAATTCTTACCTGACACCCTACTTAACAAGCTTCACAGCTTCCCCACCGCAGTTCACATGCTCATCAACATGTCTCACCCAGAAAAATAATGGGCTTCACGCACAAACATCCCCATACAAAACCCTTACCCAAAATGTTACCACAAGTTCCAGCAAACTGACATGAACAACGTTAAAACTCTGCACAAAAGAAAAAAAAAACCTCCACTTCTAAATTCTGTCCATGAAAATACAATACTGGTCTCACTTAACCAAGTGCAAAGTGCTTTCTCTGCCTAAGAAGCATATTAAACATCATCTTACCATTATCTGTAGAATAAAATCAGCAACGTGTTGCTTCCTGCTGTCACCAAATCAAATTATTTCTTTCTTTCTTTCTAGTAACTTGTGTTTTTTCACCAGCAAGATTGGGAAGAAAATAAATCTGAATCTTTGCTTCAGGATTTCAGACCAAAAGACTGTGTAACCAACTCTTAGTTAAAAAAAAAAAAAAAAAAAAATAGGTCTGGTATTTTACAACCACTTCTTCCCCAGAGGTACCTCCTCGTTCTCGGTCCTCCTTCTCTCTCGTTCTCTAAGTTTCTTTGAGCAATGAGACTAATTTTTCCAGTAGCCTTGAACTCCCTAGATTTAACTGACATGGAAAATGTGACTAAAAACTTGTAGAACTGTCTAGCCTCCAACCTTACACAGAATCAACTTTGTTGTAAGAGTTGAGGAACATCTCACAAGCAGCTACATGCTCAGTCCCTCTCCTGGCCTGTGCAGCTCAGAACACCGAAGAGCATTGCGCCATCTAGTTAGCAAGCTGCAACCTCCAGCCGGTGGCGAGGGGGACTCCTTCCAACCCTGGGAGCTAAGAACTTGTCAGGGTTCAGCTGCTCCAAAGGTCCAATTGTTTATTTAAATAAAAAAAGATATCGCTACTGAGATAATCCACATCTAGTGGATATGGGAAAATTTAGGTTATAATGGCACTACAAACTTTTACATCTAACTTTGATTTACAAGATAAAAGCAAGTTTTAAATTAAAAGGGCTTTCTGTTAATAGAGCTTATTATTCTGAAGACGGGAATGATTTTCTTCGAAAGTTGTCCCTGGGTGCATGCCTATTATCTTTGCTTTTCCCCCTTCCACTAATGAGCATTTATCTAAAGAGCCCGTTAATCCTCTGATGTGTGCTTCTGCTCAGAGGTAACAGTTTGAATAAAACCACTAATCACTGATCACTAACTCACTGATCATTAATCACACTCTCCAGGGCCCGTGACCCAGGCCATTTTCTCCTTGAGGTCTGTGCATCACAAACAAGAAGTTTAACATTTTTGATGCACATGCATTGTGTGTAAGGTTATACTATTTCATCTCTAGTCGTGAATAAATAATAAATACCGCCACAAACTTGGGGAAAGGATGTCAATTAGAACCCAGACAGGAGTTTCTCAAATGCCTGCCCTACTGCATGGCTTTCACTGTGAAGAAAGTGGATCTGATTATAACAAAGCATGTGTTTTTTGAGAAATTCCCACCTATTCAGAATATAGATACTCCTTTATTTAGCTTTCACCAAATCCAAATCAGACAGCACCCGAATACCGTCCTCCCCTCCAAGCAAAGCCTTTTTTTTTTAATTTAGGCTGCACAGTGCCCTGGCTCCCAAACAGTTCTTTTTACTTTTATTCCTGTGTGACAAGTCACATAGGGTTTTTATTTCAGCTGCCATATAGGGAGAATCTGACTCAGTTCAGTAACTTATGCATTTAACTTCCTCTTTAAACAGAGAAACTTAAAGAACAATACAGAAACACTCAGCCATTTATTGCATGGTACTTTGTGTTCAACAAGTCCCATGTTCTCACTTTGGAAAGAAAACCTCTCCTCTCGGTCCTTTCGGCTAAACTTGATTTAGTCAGCTGCCCCTTGCCTGTCTCCCTCTTGTACTAAGCCGTTCTAGGCAAGCACCACCACGTAAAGTTAAATACTTGATTTGCCGGCTTTCCTCAATTGCCAGAGGGGCTCAGTGTTATCATAACGCTTCTAAACCCTTCCTGAGGTGCCTTTTCTGTCAGGGCCACGCATTTGCGTCCTGGAGGAGGTTTGCTGATGCTTTTTTTAAATAATAGAAAAGCGCAGATTGTGCCCTCATCAGGTACTGAGCTCCCCTCTGACACCAGAAGCTCTTACACACACTCCAGGGACAGTGCTCGCCCCGGGGAAAGCTGTAAAAGGCGGGGGCGGACCCAAATGATAACGATGTGGGCGGGGGAGGGGAGGAGGAGGAGGAGTTGGAACCAGAGGGCCATAAAGATGCCCAGGGAGTGGGCAATGGGGGGGGGGCAGAGTTGCTTTGTCAGCATTCTGAGCCCCTGAACCCTTGAGATCTGAAGCTGTTAATCAAACACTTACTGGCCTGCAGAATGACGTAATGAACCAGTATACAGCCTTTATTCCTTGACACATGTCAGAGAGGGAAAAATTCAAAATCAGACACACTGCAGACTGACAACAAAATACACAAACAGACCACTCCGGTGCTTGACCTTGAATAAGCATCAAGTGGGGGCGGCCCTCATGCAGAGAAAGTTCAGGGCTTTCTCTATCAGGCATGCTCTGGAAATGCATCTGTCTCGCCCACACGTCTGTGCAAACCCCCACGCCTTCCCTCCATGCCCGGCAGACAACGCCGCCGAGTACTCCGTCTCGCCCCTCCAAGAACTTGTTGAAAAGTTCTGCCGCAGCGGAGGCTCTGCGGCCGGGTGCCAAGCACAGTCGGGCGCCGCCGCAGCTCCAGCCCGAGCTGTCACTGGGGCAGCGGCGGGGAGGAGGTGATGGTGCCGGCGAGAACGGGACGGAGACGGGGGCGGCTGGAGGAGCGCGCGCCGGCGGACGGAGCGCCGGGAGCGCAAGTGAGCGCAAGTCGGGCCGGCCGGGGCGACCTCCCTCCCGGGCGCCCACCCGCTCGGCGGGCAGCTGTGCGCAGAGGTGGCGGCGGGCTCGGAGCGGGTGCGCCCGCCCCCAGGTGACCCGGCGTCCTTGCCGCGCCCGCTGGAACTTTGCAAACTTTCTCCGGTTCCGCCGCCGCCGCATCACTGGGAGCTGGGGCCGCGGGGGGCAGGCTCCGGGCTCGTCGTCTCGCTGCTGCCGCCGCCGCCGCTTGACCACACTTCCGGAAGGGTCCGCACTTTGCCAGGTCTCTGGAGGCAAACACACACCCCCGATTCATAACTGTCCCCGGCGCCACGGAAACTCACGCGCGCTCCCACACACGCACGCACGCTGGCGGACACGGCGCGGGCTCCGGCGAGCATCTCTCCAGTCGCACGGCGCAGCGGCCACCGAGACGCGCTCCGGGACGACGCGGCGTGGGGCTCTGGGGCGGCCGCAGGACACAGCGGAATTCCACAGTCTACTAGTAACTGGGGCCGGACTTCCCTTTGGTCCGCCAAAATGTTTACAAACACAGATCACCCTCCAAAAAAAATCATGCATCGCATCTTCCTCACTCCTTGCCCTGTGACCTGCCCATTGGACCAAGTAACCTCGCGGCTGCTGCGGAGAACCAACCCCTGCAAACAAGTACGCTCCCGAGACGGCTCCCGCGGCAAGTGCAACAAAAGTGGCTAAATGCAAAGGCCCCAGAAGTGGCCGAGCCGTATTTTTAGGAACTTACCAAACAAGTGTGGAGAAGGCAAGAGCGGAGCCTGGGTGAAGGGACCACGTTGGACTGAGCAAAGATTACAATACATTCTATTTAGAGTGCATTACATCACCCCCCCGTGACGTCACGTGGGATTCCTGAACTTCTAAATCATTGCGGTCCGCTGGGGAGGGAGGGAGGGGCGGGGCCAGCACGCCGAGGGGCGTGTCCCGTCCATGCTCCGCCCTTTCCCCCGCCCCTCCAACGGACCCTAGTGTACCCTCCCGGGAGCTGTGGTGGCGGCGGCGGCTGCGGCGGCCACCGCGCAAGCAACAGCTTGCAGAGCCCAGCGCCGTGTGACACGGCTCCCTGACATTAGTGGTGTGAGTCAGCTTGGAAACAATCCTGATGGCTTGAGACAGGACCACGATGGAGGCGCGGACATGGGCTGTCCTTCGGGAGAGGCCTGTCAGGGTCCGATCGGTGCGTGGGGGTGGGAAGACATCGCTGGGGAGTGGGCGCTGGAGGAAGTGGGGATGGACTTTCTGCAGACAAAAATGCGGGACACTTCCTTCCCCCACCAGGAGATGTCCAGCTCCTTCTGCCTGCGACAGTCATGACCTCATTGCGGTGTTCCCTGCTGCTGGCTCCTCATGCTCTCACTCTCCCTGGACACCCCTTCTTTATACCGCCCACCCCACCTCACCTCCAGGGGTGCAACTTCCTCATTTGCACACTCACTTAAAGCAGAGCCCCCCCCCCGCTCCCCCCCCCAAGTCCCTCGCTTCCTGCTTCCGGGGAGCAGTGGGGAAAGTCGCTCCTGAAGGCGAAAAGGTGAATCTCTGCTAGCGCCAAGCTTGGAGCCTGATATAGACTCAGCGTCAGAGCCGGAAGGGCCGTTGGCGATGAGCTCCAGGCCTCCTCAGTTACTGGTCCGCTCTGGGGCTGGCAGAGCCAGGCCAGGATCCGAGTGCCTGCTCTGCAGGGAGAAAGGAGCCCGGCGTTCTCAGCATCCCCCGGTCACCATGGCCAAACCAGCCTTGTCTGGCTTCTTTCCACAATTCTCTCTGTGATAACAGTAAAAGGGAATGCATGGGCCAGGCTAGAGCCCCAGCCCAGAGCACTGTGGTTTCTCTTGTGACAGGTCACATCTTATAAAGCCTTTTGGACCCTGGAACTCAGTTTTTCACAACCCTGGCATAATAAGAAGTGGAACAGGTGTTCCAATCATTGACATGTTACAGGTAAATTCAGGCTACCTCCAGAGGGCTAAGGGGCTGCTGGCTTGAGATCACTTGAAGAGTGTGTGGTGACAGAGAGATCACGCTGGTCCTTGTTTTCAGCCCCCAATCACATCCGGTTTCCCTCACAGAACTAGCAAAGAGTATTGCCTTCTTTTTTTTTTTAAGGTGTTTTTGAGACAAGGTCTCACTTTGTGGTTCAGGCTGGCCCTGAGCTCAGCCTCCAACTCACATCACAGCAATCCTCCTGCCTCTGCCTCCCAAGTGCTGGGATTACAGGCGTGAGCTACCACGCCCGCCCGGCACTGTGGTATGTGGTACTGGTTGCAGCTGGGGTGAGTGTCCACGCCCAGTATTGTTATGTGGTTACCGGGGATCGAATCTGGGTCCTTGCACTTGCAAGACAGGCGCCAGAACCACTGAGCTAAATTCCCGGCCCCGAGTATTGCCTTCTTGAGGATCACTGATGGCCAGAGCTTCTGCTAAGAATTTCCTGGCTGTGAGTTCTAGCTTTGCTTAGGAACGCTTGCGCCCCCATTAACAAACAATAATCATTCCTGACATTTATGTAACATCTGACATTTATATAGTACCTCTCATCCCAACGCAGCACAGCCGTGACTGTGCAGTTTGCCAGCAGATCATGACTGGACAGGCCAGAGACAGTAACGCTCTGCTCCCACTGCACATATTTCTGAGCGCCTTCTGACATCTGAAGTGCAAACGCTTTCTATTTCCTCTGTGTTGAGCATCGCAGTGCCCCCTCCGCTTCCGTGTTCCTTGGAACCGCGGGGACTGACGCCAGTCAGCGCTCCACAGCTTCACATAGCACTCCGAAGTGAGTTTTCTAATTCTTCTTTTTCTCATAGAGCCCTGAAAGAATGGCTCCAGTCCTAACCTGAATGTGAACTAATAAAACTTGAAAAGTGACAGCTCACATTACGCAGGTTTCTGGAAGGAAGAAGCAGCTCCTCTGAAGCAGCTTCTGTGCCCACATTCTAGCACCATCACCAGTACAACCGTCTCCGTGGGAAGCACAAATCTACCTCTTTCTTTCTTAGAGAAAAAGTATGAGCCCATCAAGGGAGTCACTATATGTGTCACTATATGTGATCTCAAGCTGAGAGTCTGTTTTCTTCCTAGCAGCAAACAGGTGCAGACCAAAGGAAGAGAGTAGAGAACTAAATAATAAAAGCCAGGGTGATATTCAAAAGCATTAAAACTTGTAAGTAGTTAACCAACATACACATTTACAACATTTAATTCCCAGCACTTTCTAAACAGAAGCATGTGTATATGAGTTTTAATGTAATTTCCTAATAGGGATAGTGGGAATAATTATAGTAACTCAAGTTAAGAATTATATCATTTGCATTAACAAATGTGCTTGGCACAGGGCAAAACATGCAAGCACTCACCCTCTTTCTACTAGTGAAAGTGCTGTGGCTTATGCTGTGATAGGTGGGCATTTCAGTATTTTGGGGAAAATGTCATCAAATAATTGGAGAGCAAAGCTTTTGCTCCAGATCCCCCAGCCCCACCCCACAGCCTTTCATCTATCAAGTCAGGCCAGCAGAGGCCTCCTGCTTTGCACTCACACTCCTACCTCCCTCGTGCACCCGCACGTGCTCATCCACTCTTCCAGGATTTCTGTGGCGTAAAGTACCCAGTTCCTGTGGTTCATAGGAGCAGCCCAGCGAGGGTATCGCTATGGGAACCACTGCTGAGCATTTGACCCACAGGGCACAAGGAATGCTATCTCACCTCCAGATTTCTTCCCCTTGGGGCCTCCTGGACAAGGACCCTTCAGCCAAAATCAAGGCAAACTAGCCCAGGTACCACTCCTCCAAGGCCATCCCTCTCCCCTACAAGAGGTCCCAGAGAAACTGGACCTGTGAGGAGCTGCCTGGCACCACCAATGCAAATAAATGATATAACCCTGGTAGACTGGGGTTAGCTTTTGTCTGTGGATCATTGAAGAGACAGGTCCAAGGAGTCAAAATACTGAGCGTGACCAGCCCCTAAGGAAGAATTTTAACATTAACAAGTGAACAGCCCTCTTAGTGCCTGCCCACTGACATCTGACATCTGACATAGTGCCATTTCAAAGTCCTCAGGGGGGAAGACATTTAGTCCTGTGCTTTGGGTGCAGCTTTTCTCTAACATTCAGCAATCACTGGTGCTCTGCTGAGTGACGAAGACCAATGAAATGAACAAGGTCTTCCTCTTCCCTATAGAAGATCTCCCACGTAGCAGGGTACGCAGTGCAGTACCTGGGCACCATGTTAAAGGCAGTTTCTTGGATCAGAATCCCCCAGAGATTTCAGTTCAAAGGCTCAGCACTGGACCCAGGATTCTGAACTTGTGACTGATGCAAGTTCTTTGGGGACCCTCTTTTGAGACTCTGGTTAGGAAAATTCTTAAATAAACTATGACATGGGAGGAAGCTGGTGAAGGGCCATACTGCAACACTAAAATACTTTTTTTATTTTTACTTGGTGAATTTTTTAGGGTTGTATTGTTGTTATGGCTGTTGCTTTTCTTTCTCTTCTTTTGTCCCACTGGGGATACACGCCTTACAAGAGGAGATGCATGCTCAATGTGCATCTGTCATTCCTTGTCACCTGCTTGCACATTAGAGCTCATGATACCACATGAACACTAAACTCCCAGAACCCAAGGTGGCAGCAGTTCAATACTCACATCGACTGCAAAGGGAACTGGTGATGTTTGTGCTGTGAGCAGGATGGAGGTGGGACGAAGGGGGAGAGGGCACAGACAGCCCACCAAAGGCCATGCTTCCCTTTCAACCCAGTCTTTTCTTGACATGAAGCAAAAAAAGGTAGTAACATTTTTAGTAACCACATAATCAAAGACCATATCTACTAATGGTAGGTTTCTGCAATAGGCAAATACATATGCCAGAAAGAGGACCAAAAAAGAAAAAGACAGAGTAGCTCATAATCCCTTTACCCTCATTCTTTTTGGCCACAAGTAAACAGAAGACAGAAAGTGGGCACAACGTGTGCTAGAAAGAGGACTGGGCTCATCTTCTGCAGCTTGTCCACTATTCTGGGAAGAACTTGATACATATGCACATCTCAAGAGGCGACACTGGAGGAGGACCAAGCTGGGACTGTAAGGAACTGAACATGGGCTGCAGCATATTTGTCTTGGAAGTCACAGAATGATACGTGCTTGATCATATCGAGGTCACATCACCATATCAAGCTCTAAAAATACTACTGGCTGCACGTGAAATATGAAGTTGTAATTTGAGCAACTTCACATACAACTTAACTGATCTTACATTTATTATTAAAATTTGCATTATTCTATATAAATAGATAAATAATACTTATAATTTAACATTTTAATTTGCATTAGATGACATTAAACAGTAAATGAAAGCTACCATAATGAGTTAAGAGATTGATTCTGGAAAAAGGGAAAAACTTTCTACCTAATATCTTTTGTAGCACTGCTTCTTAGCTGTTAAAACAAGGGATCTTACATTTTCAGTTAGCAGTGTGATCAAATCATGCAGCGTACCCTGACCGCAATCTGCCATGTTCCCATGTCCATGCTCGGAGTAAATATGACAGCCTCATCTCTGCATTTACTAGGTGTGTGACCCAGATCAGTTCATTGATAACTGAACTTCATATTCTCCTATAAAATAGAGAAATATGGGCATCTACCTTGCAGGTGCAATGAGTTAATATATTTAAAAGATTTAAAACCATTCCAGTACATAATTATTATTAAAAGAGAGGTTAGATTCTACTACTACACCGTACAAGGTTTGGAGAGAATTGAGTGAAATAATTCACATCCAGTGCTTAGCGAAGTGCATGGCATTTAGCATGGGCTCAGTAATGTTAGTCACATGGAATTGCAGGTAAAATGTAATATTGAAGTCCTATAGATTTGGACAGAGAAATCCAGTTAGTCCTTGAATTCACAGTCTTCATATAAACCATTCCTACTGGAAGACATTGACTGTAGGTAGTGAATCCAAGCTCAATCTGTGGGAAATTGAGCATTTTATGCAGGCAGATGTTCCAGTCTGTGCCACTGCAATTTGTCTTCCTGGTCTTGACAAACAAATACACTAGTAGATGTGTAATGACTCACTCTTGAATGTTTTAAGGTGTCAAGAATCACTTCTTGAAATCCCCACAGGTGAAAATTTAAAATACCATGTTCATGTATTAGAGGTGGAAATGCAGAGAGACTCCAAAATACTGTTTAGCAAGGGACAAGGATGTCCCTTGGCTCAAAATTGGGGATTCACTAGGTGACCATCAGTTACTGATGGACTGAGATACTGTTATTGGGAATTCTTAAAAACATACTGTCTGTTTCTGAGTCTGGCTGAAAATCAAAAGCCTCATCCCTCAAAGAGTATTAGAGTGCTAACATCCCTATAAAAGTCACACTTATCTGTGTTCTTCTCTTTTCTTTCTTTCTTTTTTTTTTTTAAAGACAGGTTTGATTAAAGGAAAAGCTGCTCAATTCTCCCCCCTCTGCTTTGGGATTAAGTGAAAGAGATTGACACCTGCTCTGAATAATGGCCCAGGGAATAGTGCTGTGTCAGCACACTCCAAAAACTCTAGTCATTTCCTGAAGATCAATGGTAAGTGGAAAGTAACAGTTTAACAATAATTAGGAATGTTTCATAGATAGTGAGGTTCATTTAGACTAAAACATTATTGATATCACATAAATTAATACTGAGCATCATCTTGCATGAACTGATATTTCACATACCACCTCTTTTTATATCATCGTTAACCACATGTTTAACTCATGTACTGCTGAAGTAGAAGGTTATTCTCATGTATTTAGGGCACTTATAAGAACCTAATGTAAATGATTCTTGAGAACCTCAGGAGCTTTTAAACTTAATTGATCAGTGCTTCCTTCTCATACCTAAATGATATAGAATATTTAAAACGTGAAAAGTTAACACTGAGCCTCATTTGGACCATGACTATTAGGAGTAGTCAGAAAAACAGAAAGCTCCCTCACTCGTTCATCTCCTCCTTTATCCTGGTTTTAAAATATTCTGTCTATAGCTTTCAGGACAGTGGCCTTAGCTTGTATAGAGACTGCAGTATAAACAACAGCACACTGGGACATTGTGCTGTTTCATAAAACTATTTTCAGGGCTGTTATGGCTAATGAATGTTATGGTAAAATCTGAGAGGAGGAAAGCACACTATTATTTGTGAGCACCAACACTGGGTCAAACCCATTACACATTTTATCTCATTCAATCCTGACAACTCTCCATGCAAGGTGTTATCCCTTCTATTTTATAGGTTTCTGAAATTCAGAGAAGCTAAGTTATTTGTGTGAATTCACACAGCTAGTAAGGCAGCTGGCTTCTGTACTCCTTTTGACTCCAGAATCCACCTTGGCCAACACAACAACTGGTAGGAAAACACCGTGCCTTTCAGGGATTGATTTGCTGGGATTTGTGTCCCCTTCTAGGCTACTTACTGCATTTATGGAGGGGGGGGAGCAGATCTGAATAAAGAAGAGCAGAGGGCTCTGCAGAGCAACATGCTGGCCATCACAGAGGACCCAGGCACATCACAGCCCTGTCAACGGTGGGGACTGCGGACAACCAGCCACTGGCCTGAATGCTTATGATGGCAGAGGGCTGTGATTGAGGCTTTGGCCTCCTTCACTGTACTGAGAAGGCACAGCAGCAATGGTGAAGGAGGCAGAGGCTGCCATTTGGAGGCCTGAAGGAGTCTCCCAACACCAGCTGACTATGCCCAAGGGATACAAAGGCAAAGGCAGCAAAGTCATCACCAGAGGCTGGAATTCTAGAACCCTGCCTATTTCTCTTGTTGCAATGGCCATTTAACCAGGCAACATAAATATGAGAAGGTTTACATTAGGCTTTAGGGAATGCAAGTACTTGCTCTCCTTCCATAGCTAAAGAGGGCCCTTTATGGGACTCTCATTTATAAAAAATAGAAATGTTTGTATTGTTTCTATAGATTTTAAAGTAAGACATGCTTGTAAAATCCTCAAGTGTCATGGGAGTCTATAAAGCAGAAAGTAATTTTTTCTATAGTTCCATCCAGAGATAACCACTAATAACAGTTTGAAGAATGTTCATCTAGAAATTGTACCGCACATACAAACATGAGTTGTATGAATGTGATAAACCACATATACTGTTCTCATACCGCCTTTCCACTCTCCAATTTATTGTGGACATCTGCCCATGGGAACACAATAAAATGACATCATCCTTTCTCATGGTTATATGTTTCCATTGTTTGGGTTTAGTTCATCAATTTACCATTAATGAATATTCATATAATTTCTGCTTTTTGCTATTATAATGAGTGCCACAATGGACAACTGTTTATGCCCTTGTACATAACGTCAATTACTACTTTGCCTAGAAATGGCATCACTGGGCCACAGGCATATGATTTTTAGACTTCAGGATGACACAGAAATGACAGACATTTAGGAGAAACTGTACTTCCACTTCTACACTGTGATGTTCCCCTGGCTACTTAGCTGCATTTGCCAGTCAGCCATAAAAGTGCACAAGTAAACAACAGGTGCCCCGCAGTGTGTGGTGCTGCTCGGCCATGATGTTCACTGTTAGGTCCTAATCACTTACAATATTCTCATCTTACAATGGATTGATTGAAAAAGACATATCTCCTCCACCCTTTATAGGGCATGGACCCAGGGCCTTTGAGTGACATCTTCAGCATTTTTTTTTTTCTGAGCTAGAGACTCACTAAGTTTTTAGCTGCTCAAGATGGCCTTAACTTTTGAACTTCCTGCCTTCTCCTTCTCAAATGTTGGAACTACAGGTGTGAACCACCATTTCTGGCAAGGATGTACCCATTTTAAGGCAAGGAGCATCTTTGTTTTAAATTTTCTTATATGTTGCTTGATGCTATCTCAAATGGAAGTACCAACTAACTCTCTAGCTGACAGTAGCTGAGAATATCCCATTCTTGTACCTCTATCAGTTGAGACAATCCTACAGGGCAAGAATAATAAACTAAAAATCACATCTTTTATCTTAATCATCATCTCATTGATTACTAGTTGAGTATTTTTCATGCACGTTCCCTACTGGCATCTCTGTTCTCCAAGACATTTGCTTTTTATGTGTCTAATTTGTGAGAGCTCATCCTGTATTTAAAATGTGGGCCTTTTTTTCTATTGTTTGTTGTGTAGATATTTTTCCAGTTGGCCTTTTGACTTTTAACTTTGTCAAATTGGACTTTTAAATTCTTAGGCAGTCAGTTTTTCCTGTAGCATCTAGACTCAAGGCCTTGATCAGAAAAGTCTTTCCAACCCCAGCTTTTAGTTCTCTCTTGTCAGCTTCTTTGATTCTTCTCAGACTGTGAGCTTAGCAAATTAAAACAAACAAACAACAACAAAAAAAATGGTAACAAGGTGGTGGGCATATGTCATAGAAAAATACATAGGAGGGCTGGGGGTTTAGCTCAGTGATTCTCGCAACTGCCTTGCAAGTGCAAGAACCTGGGTTCAATCCCGGTAACCAAATACAACTGTGCTAGGCATGGTGGCTCACACCTGTAATCCCAGCACTTGGGAAGTAGAGGCAAGAGGACAGCCATGAATTCAGCAGCAATCAGCACCACATACCACAGTGCCAGGCGTGGTGGCTCACGCCTGTAATCCCAGCACTTGGGAGACAGAGGCAGGAGGATTGCTATGATGTGAGTTTGAGGCTGAGCTCAGGGCCAGCCTGAACTAAAAAGCAAGACCCTGCCAAAAAAAAAAAAAGAAAATACATGGGAAGAAAAATATTATTTGTTCTTAACATTTAGTAATGTGGCAATGTGATTGTCCTTTAATTTTCAGAGAAAATTGTTCAATATTTTGGCCTAAGGAAAAGCTTAGAAAGATGCTGAGAAGCCCAGGATGCTATGGAATATAGCATGCAAATTCTCTGTATTAGCTGTGAATATAGCAGTGAATGATTTTTAAGCTCGAAGTCGGATAATTCCATTGATAAAAATAGAAAAGTTTCATTAAAAAAAAAAAAAAACTGATGCATGGCCTACCACAACTACGGCTCCATGTTTACTTTGTCAGACCAACCACAGGAGCACTGAGGAATGCTAAATCGGGACTTCTCATCGTACACCCTGCCTTCACTTTTGTCACAGGAGTTTTGATCATTCCGGAGGTGTTCCACACCTACCCTTGCTTTACCATCCAGGCCCCTGTTCACAAGGCCTGACACTAAAGCAAAACACAATGTTTAATGCAAACATGCGATGAAGGAGAAAAAGTGATCCTGTTGGAAACAGAAGAGTCAGGAGTTTTAAACTTATGACTTCAAATTAACCCCAGATCCCATAAGTCTAACCCTCAGGACCAAGGGGAGGGAAATGAGGAGCTGTTGTTTAATAGGTACATAGTTTCTTTTAGGGAATGATGAAAGAATTCTGGACATAGATAATGGTGATGGTCATCAAATATTGTAAATGCACTTAGTGTGCACTTGAAATAGCTAAAATGATAAATTTAATGCTATATATATATTTTTCTATGAAAAAAATGAATGCCAGTTGTGTGTCCTCCCAATTGAATGGGATATGAAAATGGAGAAGTTTCTTCACTCCCTCACACTTCTTACATTAACAATCTGGAAGGTGAAAATGGTGGTGATAGTTTCGGCTTTGACAGTTCACTGTAATCAAGAATGGCTCCTGCGGGCGGGGGATTTAGCTCAGTGGTTCCGGCACCTGTCTTGCAAGCGCAAAGTCCAGGTTCGATCCCCGGTATCCACATACCATACTGGGCGTGGAGACTCACACCCAGCAGCAATCAGTACCACATACCACAGTGCCAGGCGTGGTGGCTCATGCCTATAATCCCAGCACTTGGGAGGCAGAGGCAGGAGGATTGCTATGATGTGAGTTGGAGGCTGAGCCCATGGCCAGCCTGAACCACAAAGTGAGACCCTGTCTCAAAAAAAAAAAAAAAAGAATGGCTCCTGTTACAGTAATTTATGAACTTGAATTCTGTTTTTTAAAGCTCTAGTATTTAGTGTAGAGTTGCCCATTTGCAGATTTTTATGTCAAAATCAAGTTCAGCTTTTAATTGGTAGACAAATTTTTATCTGTTTGATGTCTCATGTAAAACTTCCCTCTTAAAAGATGCCAGTCCAGAGACATTAGCCAAGAGACAGTTGTGGCATGGTGAGTCTCCAGATGCAGCTCTTCACTGCCTCACCTGCTCCAGATCTGGAAGGAAAGGACGCTGTGGCATCATCCTGAGGCTGGCCTCAGGCCAGCAGGGCCAGAAAGATGGGATGCTTATCTTTTATTGTGGGCCCCACCCTACCCCACGTTTTGTTTCCCCAAATAGATCCTTCTGGAATACAGCTGCCATCACTCATCTGACTGTCAAGGGGCAAACGGCTGTCTTCTTGGAAAGAAATACCACTGTTTATCCCCCAGAGGGATGCCACGCATCCACACATATGGGACCTAAACCAAAGCTTTGGATTTTTTTCCAAACACATGTTGGATTTTTTTCTTCTTTGTATTCTAACTTGAATAGTGCTGTTTTAAAATAAATTATTCTTGAGAAATTAGTTTCCATACATTATTAACCCTTGAATCCAAGACATTGTCATGATAAGAAAACTCATCTAGAAAATATTCACATGGGATGGGCTATGGCATTTGTCATGTTTATAAAGTAATCTCTATTTATAAAAGAGATTCATTTCTCCCTTGTTTTTATACTCAAATCCTAGTGAAATGGATTAAGGCTGGGCAATCCCAAGTATGTGGAGACCAAGGAGAGAAAGATATATAGACTGAGACAAGAACAAAGAATACAGAAATTATGGCCCTGTTCTGATAGTATTACCTGCCAGAAGAGAAAAATAGCGGCCAAGAGTTCTGGACCTGTTTCCATTAAAAAAAAAGTAATTAAAATGATTAAAATAAGTAAAACAGACACAGGAAACATATAGAAAAAAATATATTTCCTGTGTGCTAAGCCTCTGATCCCATTAAGTACTTAAATAATATCTTCCTGACATCATGATTATATAAATAACATGTTACTTTCATATTTATAAGATTGAGAGATTATATTACTAGCTTATAAAAAACATGTTTAATTTGCAATTTTTAAGTGACACTGATACAGATTAGTATATATTATAGAATTAGATACAAATGCCATAGCAGCCAGTTTTATATTTTATTATAAACATCCCCAACAGGTGCAAAAATACCACCTAAAGTAAAACAAAAGATAGTATACCTTCTGATGATAAAAACATATCTGCCTTGCATTCCCAAAGAAAGGAAAGTGTATGGATATCCCCACTTCACATCCTTCTTTCTCAAGCTTATCTAAGTCTTTCTCAGGCACAGTGCCATATATCTATAAGCCTTTGTACCTCCTGATTAAAAGAAAATAAGTATAGAATCATGCTTGCTACAGTCTGCTGCCAAAAGCCCATGTCTACAATCCATCATTAAAATGGGACAGTCTATGGCTACAAAGAAAGAAAAACCTCAGTCGTCATGCTCATTTGCAAGTGTTTCAGGGGCTGGAGATTGTTTGGCAATCCTGCTGTTTCTAGGTTATTTGTGGAATAACCAGTTTAATTGAGCCGATGATTGCCTTGTGTCTGCCTTGCACTTCTGACTTAGATCTTTATTTCTGCAGTTGGCATCAATTTGTGCTATGTGGCAAGGGAATGGCATGCATTCAGCAAACCTGAATTCCAGGGTTCCAGCCCACCCTTTCATTTCCTTTGCCAATCTGATTTCTGAGGAATTTGCCCAGAGTTGCTACAAGAAATTCCTTACACTACTTTGTAGACCATTTAGTAGAATTTCTTGGAGTTGAGACCTCCCCCCACCCCCACTCAAGGTAAAATGGTTTCATACCGTTATTAAAGCAGAGGCTTGCTTAGGATGTTCTCTGTAATTGGAGCATATCCCACTGCATGTAGCACGCAATGTAAACCAACCTGTTGCAACGTGGAGAACAGTGCAAGGCAGATATTTCCTACCCAACTGAGTCAGTCGGAAAAAGAAAAAGGTAGAGAGAAGCTAGTTAACACCAATCTTGTCCTGACATGCACTAACACTGTAGCGTGGAGGAAAACTGAAAACAGAACGTCAGAAAGATCAGTGAGAAGGCAGGGCCTCTCTTTCTTCCTTTACTTTGTTCCTAACAAATGTTTTGTTCCACCCACTCTAAATTATGTCCCCAAGATGAGCACTGTAGAAAAGGGAAGTTCATATTGCAAAGTCAATATGGAAAGAAACCACCCTTGACTGTTAATGGAAATAGCTCCATCCTGCAATGGAATGGACCTGTCTCCCCAGACAGGAGGCAAATACCCCAGGCTAGCTGAATGCTGGAATCTGAGATGATGATGAGATCAACAGATCCCATTTAAAAATGTTCATGCTTAAATGAAGACTATCATAGACCCTTTTCCACGGAAACCTTAGACATGATTCTTAGATACACAGTCAATTTTGTCTAAAATCTCCCATATATTTTCCTCCTGTTCCCATCCCAGCCCCCAAAGGAAAGACCTGCAGCTCTTTTCCTCCTTCAAGGAAGGGAGAAAAACTGTATCCTTCCAAAGTACAAAGGAAGATAACTTCTGCCAGCATTTCCAAATACAGAGAAGTCATTCTAATTCAAAGAAGATATACGACAAGTAGGTGTGCTAAAAGAAAAAAAAGAGTATGATGATTCCTATACTCTTCTCCTACAAAAATACATTGTCCACATGCAAGGAACTAGAGATAAATTTCAAAATGAGCTTCTGTTCTTGGCACAACTTTGAGAAACATCACTCCCTTCTTAAAGGGACCAAACCAGACCTGATCAACACATAGACACAGTGCATCAGAGGATCACAGTAAACACACTGGCAATGTGGGGACTCTTGACTGTCATGAAAATTGGAAGATAAGGACTCTCCCTTGCCATGTATTCAATGGGAAGAAGATAGAGACTAAGGATACTTGTCCCCCCACAAGATGACACTGCTTGTCTGAAAGCCTGAGTCATCCAGAATCAACATAGCTGCCTCAGATGCCTTTTTATTAGTAGTAGAATAGTACATCTTTCTCCATTCCTATAGTTTTAACTTATACATGTGTTTATATTTAAATTGGGTTTCTAGTAGACAACATATAAATAAGGTTTTTTTTAATTCATTCTGTTTGTCTCTATTCATTGATGGTATTATTGGTATTTAGACCAGGTATTTAAAGTGATTACTGACACAATTGGAATCATAGCTACCCTAGTTTTCTATTCTTTGCTCTTCTTTTATTTTTGTTTTTGTCTCCCACTTTGTTGTACCATCTCTTTCTTTTAATGATTCAATTTTTTCTCTTCTGTCAATTATAGTTGTCTTTAAGAAAAATTTTATTAGTTTCCCTAGAGTATGTAATACACATTTACATGAAGCCAAGTCTACCTTAATACTCTATCACTTCATGGAGAATCTCAGAACAGAGAATTTCCATTTTCCCCTCCCATCTCTTACAATGTTATTTTCATTCCTTTTACTTATCTGTAAGCAACAACTGTTCAATACATTGTTGCTATTATAATTTTGAACAAACTGTTATCTGTTAGATTGGTGTTGAGTTTCACCTATAAGGAAAAGAATGATGACTTCCAAGTTCATTGCACATCATTCTGGGTGCCAAAAGTTGACCTTTATTTACACAAAAATGAAGCCAAGGGGAAATAGAGAACAGATAATTAACATTTATAAGAAACAGTAAAAATACTAAACAAAAGTCAATCATCAGAATATCAAGATAACTAAGAATAGTTAAAATGAGCAGAGAATGAATGAAAAAATAGCAGAGAGAAAGGATTGGAGGAAAGATGGTTGGAAATCTAAAGCTTTAGCTTGTTGCTAGAGGGAATAAAGATTCTAATGAAACCAGAATTCTAGAGGATAGTCAGGCCCAATAGAAATATCCGTGGTTTCTTACCTAAAATAATTGCTATTTTGTGGATTGAGACTGCTTGAATGAAAAGAACAAGAGAGTCAACCAAGAAGGTCTATAGTAGCATCAAATCTGACCTTACTGGGGCTAACACTGTGGCATGCGACAGACAAGTTAGGCTATGGGACTGAAATATGACCTGCATCTGGCAAAACTCTTCGATCCTCCCAGTATCCTTTTCCTGCATCTGTTGAAATGAAGATTTGACTGAATAAACTACATGGCCACTCTGTACTGTACTGACACTCTAAAATTCTATGGAGGGTAGAGGCATGAAGAAAATATTGGCCTAAAAGTAGTTATAGATAAAAGCAAAACAGATGCAAAGGTGAAACTCTGTGAGAGAAATATTCTGTAGCCCACAAGCTGTAACTCTATGCAGACCTGGGCTGTCAGAAGCAAGGCCATGACATCGCAAATGAACTTGCCACTTGAGACTCATAGAAGAGACAACCACATCATGGAGTCCCAGATGTCAGGATATCCTCTGATCAAGCATGTAGAAAAGTGGGCTGAGGATGTAGCTCAGTGGTGGAGCACTCAATTCCCATGCACAAGTTCCTTTAATTGCCACACTATAAAAGTAACAACAAAAACTGGGAAGAAGTGGTTCATTGACATTTCTAGAACAACCACAGTAGGAAAGGAAAGATTCCCTCCAGACAGACCTGGCTAAGAATGCAAATATTACTGGATAGTAGGTCAAGAACACAGAAAATAAAATTGCTCCTTAGTACATGGATAGTAAAGAAGAATGGGGGTGAGAGAGAGAAGTAGGGAAGAAAGAAAAAAAAGAGGTAGAAGATTAATTTGGTAGGAAGAACCATATCCAATCTCTCATGGGGACTGGTGGAATACTTAGATTGGGCTAATAGCATGCCATTCAGGTGACTATCACCAAAAGGGACCTCAGGCCCAGAAATGGAATAGACCTGGTTCCAGAGCAAAATTCCTAATGGTAAATTCTTCATTGAGCAATTTTTCAATGGTCTGTTCATTTGATTTTACTAATCTCATGCTATAAGTATATTGAAAGGAATAGAAATATTTTTATTTGCTTATAGTATTATTTTCAAAAGATTGTTTTATGGCATATAGTTATCTAGAAATCAAATTTAATTAAAAGACCAAGGAATCAAGAGGGAGAAAAAGAAAAAAATATATATCTTTTGGGTGCTTTGGGGCTAGATACTATGTGAGGCTACTTACTGAGCTAACTGATGACAAGCCATATATCATCTCTCAAGACAGTGTTTATTTTCTTCTTATAGATGAGGCCAATGCCCAATTCTCAAGAACACATGTAAACTATACTTAGTAAAGTCTATAAGAGGTCTGAAGACCACACCAACATACATGATAAAAAGGTTTTGATACCTTTATGAAGTAATAATAAATTTGAAATAGAATAAAAGCTAATTGATCATGAACATAAAATAGTTTGATCCTATAAATAATTTTACCTGAAAAAAACCAACAGAAAACATACTAAGGTGGCAAGATTATTAATAAATTATTTTATTTGTTCTATTCTTAAAATATACATATAGTAAAGTTATTCAACAAACACTTTTAAAAGCTCAAACCAACAATAAAATAAATAAAACAGAAGAAAGATGCTGCACATTTGATTCAACCCATCTTTCAAAGAGTTAAATGTGCATAAGGAAAGTCTAAGCTTCAGTCGGAATCATAAACTTGATTTGAACTCTGTTGTCAATTGCCAGGGAAAGCATTCCAGACTCTAAGAAACTGTTTGATTTTTTTTTCCCCCTTCCTAGCATCAAGAAAATGCTGGAGGGCTTAGAGGGCTCCTGGCACGTAAATTGTAGCCATCAGGAGAAAACCCCTCTGTACTACCAAGCGATGCTTTCAAAGTCATTTTCTTACAGTTGCTTGTGATGCTGCCACACAGGCAGGGTTAAAGTGGGATAGAGAGCTCCTCCGGTTTGAAATCAAACAAGTGATGCAGAGAAAAAGAAGCACTTTACCCAAACCCCAAGATAAAAGCAATCACGACAGAGGTGTCTGTCAGGAAGGAGAATTGCTTTGTAAGCAATAGAGGCAAAACATCAAAGTCGCCAAAAGGAAAGATGTCTTTTCAGTGCCACTTTTGGAGAGTGATCAGTAACATATTTCATTTCTGGTTTAATAAGGTTATTAACAGTTTCTCATATTAAAAAAGAGCAAAGTGTTTTCCGTGAAGGTTTGTCGATAAGCATTAGCGTGGTACAGAATTGTGTGCCTTTTTATGAACAGGCTGCAGGGTAAAATAAAACACTATCTCCATGAGCTTTCACACAGCCGATCAATTAATTAACTTATCTCCATGAACACTGCTCTTGCTGAAACTTATTAAAAGTCTGATTCATCAGCAAAGCCCCAGGCAATCATCAGTTGCCTCATAATAATACAAAGAAAAATACACTATGGTTATGTTCTCATTTAATATCCCAAGAAGATCCTCTTTGCCCTCTGTCTTTGTCTGAAAATATCTCTATTAAGAGTTAACAAAAAAAGGAGAAAAAAAAACTTTCCTTCTTGACATGAAATATGTGATGGCAGGGAACCGGGGGAGTAAATTACAGAGCCTCCAGGATACCAGATTAGGAGGAGACGTTGGACTTTCTCAAAGACACACAAATCATTCAACATGTAGCACAACAGGGCATACAGTGTGTTATCGATGCCGAGTTCCAAGCACCATTGTTAATACAGACCATAAGAAGGGTTGTTCATTAAATAATAAAAGGGGGAGGGGAGGGGGCAAGCAGGCTTCCGCGTTAAACGAATCAGCTGAAGGACGCTGGCTCCGAAAGTATTAAATAGCTTACTAGTTGGAGTTTGGGTTTAAATTCAACTCCCAGATATCACTTCTGAGCAGAAACTGTAATTTATGAATCCTTATATATATACACATACACACACACATATATATGTTTAGTATAGTTGACAATGTCAATAGCGCCCTCTTCAGGAAATTTCGAGCCCAAACGTCCTTAGTTTTTTTTTTTTTTAAGGCTTTTTCTGGTGAATGCCATCTGAAAACAAGATTAAATTGAAGAAATATCTGGAATGTTCGAGATGTCTCCATGTCACATAGACATTTAGGAATTTGCAATGAATTAAAAAAAAAACACCACAGCTAGTAGCTCTGGGTTATTGTATACTTGTGCGTATGTAAAAGCTACAAACTCTACATACACGGTGGCAGTTAGGTGGTACTGAGGCCTCAAGTCATTTGAGAGAAACAGTGGAATTCTTAAGTTGCTTTTTTCCTTTATACTGGGATCTCATCAGCTTTTCCCTATTCTAAGATTTACTAGTTGCAAATTTACAGCATTTCTCGAATTCCTTTAGAGATACAAATTGAGTTCACCTTTTGAAAATGCATAAATAAAACCATGCATTCCTTTCATACTCTTTTGCTAATTTCAGTACATGTGTTTGAGGCTTTTGCACATAAGAAAATCCTAACACCACTAACACTAAGTTACACCTGCGTGAATCTTAAAGGTAATTGTGTGACAACTACAGGTAGCTTGTCTCTGTGATGGATGGTTTCAGAGCCAGACTCCAAAGCTGGAAAGTGTTTGAAGAAATCATTTCAAGTAAATCTACTCATGTCACCGCAGCCTTGAAAGTCTGAGATGCAAGCTTCTTATCTCATGGCTATAATACATCAAATGACCTTGTGGCAATGATTTAATCCCACCTTCCTGGGGTAACTTATCACAATTGGAGAGAAATTTACTTCTAATTTCAGAGACACCACAAGAGTTATTAGGAGTGACACACAGCTACCAGCTCCATGACCAGCTTTATCACTGTGGGTGATCGATGAAATGAACAGGGAGTTTATCTCAGTTTTAGTCTCCGTGTTGCTGGATTTTTTTGTTTAAAAAAATCAACTTGTCTGAAACTCAATTTACCTATCAGAAAAAGAATAATGAACAACTTCTGTTTGGGTGAAATACCTGGAACTATGTACACAGAAATTCTGGGTAAAATATAATCAACACCTTTTTAGTAGTTGAACTCATAAAAAAGGAAGTTTAGACAAATAGCTGAGCTCAAAAGAGCTGGGAAGCAGGTGTTTAGCTGAATCTATGGTCACTCTATAATCACTGGCTAATCCTGGTAGGCAAGAGACTTGAATTTTATTGTCTGTAGTGGGATGTAAGCAGGAGAAGAAGTTGGCACCGAGGCCTCACATAAGCCTAGAATAATGAAAAGGTTCATCTTCCAAATAAAACCGTTAAAGAGGAGCAGGGAAATCTTTTGTTTCACCCTGGGTTCCGGGTCAGAATATCACATCTTCCCTGAAAATTTTCAACTTCAAGCCTGTCCTTAAAAGGTTTAGATTTACAATGGTATTACCTGTACAATCTAGGCAAATTCAAGCAGGAATTCAACCCAGAGACCCAGATAGAAAGTATCCTACAGGGCTCAGGAGAAGTAGACAAAAGTTGTCTTAGGAACTTACCTTCAGCTCAGGGCTTGCAAGATTCTTCTGAGTAAAGCTAAGTAGGAACTTGAAATCCAAAAGCACAAGTCACATGACTCACAATCAGCAGAAGTATCAGCAGCTGAATTAGCCTGTCAGGCTAATTAGCCCACCCTACATGTGGCTAGCGGATGCCAAATAACAGTACAAAATGCCAGTGAAGTAAATGAATTTTTTAAAAAATCCAAGAAAGCAATAAAATACCAGGTATTTTAAAAACTAAAAACAAAACATAAAAGAACAGAATAACTTAACAAATTAGTCAAAGCAGAAGAAATAATTGATAAACTGGGAGGAAATATTTAAGGAACAAGCCACAACAATGGGGGGGAACCAAAGAAATGGTAATTGTAAACATTTTGAAGAAAAACATGATTGATTATAACTTAATGAATGTCTAACTGGAGTTTAAGAAGATGATTTTAGAGAAAATCCCAGTGATATCAGCATGGGATTTTTCAGAATAGAAGAAAAATACAAATTTTAAGGTTCAGAAATGACAAGGCCCTCTGACAAAAAGATATCATGAGTCCCAACAAAGGTAAATAATAAAACACTCATACCTACACCTGTTACAGTAAAACTACAAAATACAAAAGACAGAGACAATATTGAAAATATCTGAAAAATCCCCTTGGTACACACAAAAGAATATCTAATCCAGCAGCAGAGTTCTCGGCAGCAGTAAAAGCCAGACTATAATGGGGGGGGGCAACTTTAAAAAATTAGAGAAATCATCAACCTATAATTTCACAGCAAAAGTACAAGAGTGAAATAAAGATAGCAATCTGCTAAGAGATCCTCCAGTAAGAAATGCTGAATGGTGGACTTCAGAGGAAGGAGTAATGATTATAAAAGAGTTGAGTCCCCAAGAAGATAGACAAAGAAGATGCAAATAAGTGGGTGGCTGTAAACAAATATTGACAGTACAAAACAAAAATAAACAAAATAGAGCTGTTCTGAGAGACTTGAAGGCAGGAGACCGTGATTTCTATCAGCTGAGTTCACCTATGAACTACAAAGGCTGCAGGGCTCTACGAGTAATACGGAAACTCTCTGTACTGTGTCGTGTCCGAGGACCTCACAAGGTTTGTATTCCATGTCTATTATTGTGTTTTGATAGTATCTAAATTTTTATTCTGAAACAAACAAAAACCACTATTCATTTACCTCTTTTTTCATCTTGTGCCCATCACTTCTTCCACTGATTTCTAAACAGAATTTAGTCAAGGATATGGCACAGAAATCCCACCTGCGGCCTTTGGATTAACAAGCAAATGTGATATCCATGAACAGCACTTTGGATTTAGAAAAGAAATACCACCTAGAAAGTGTTCTATGGCCAGATAAGAATTATTTTCAAAGGACATTAATGCTGCTTGTGTTTTATTATTAATACATAGGTATTATAGGTTCAGTGTTGTTTTAACAATGCTGAACTAAATATCATTTTGCTATACTGCTATTTTATCATCCCATCCTTTAAGCTATTAATTATTTTTCATTGACTTCAAAATGTTAAGGATTGCTGGATTAATACAAAGAAACCTACAATTTGAATTTTCTCATGTAACTATTTTAATTTTAATAAGAAAATGTTACAAATTTAAGCTTAAACTTATTACAGCATTCAATGGCAGGGTTTCAGAAGAACGCAAATTAATATGCTTTGGTTTATTTCAATGGAAAAATAAAAACTTGGAAAATACTTTCAGAGTCCTAGTTTTAATGTCTTACATTTCTGTATGCACCAGGTATTCAAGACCATTAAACTTTTCTTGTCAGGCAATAGGTAGTAAACAGAATATATACCAATCCATATGTTCCTAAGATAGTAATAAACACAACATTTGGGAGAGTTAGCTTAGGAGAGGTAACCACTGTGGCAGCAGATGCTTTTCTTAAATGAAGTGACCTGTTTCAGATATGAAGACCTCATCGTTGACTCGTGCCCCGTTATCTGAAAGGTAGGGGTGGGAAGTTTCATTGGAAGCTGTAGTACCAGTTTAGACACCATGATAGTAAGCTACTAAATTTGTGGTAATCTGTGACACGGTGACAATAGAAAACTAATACAGATACTGTTCAAAAAGCCATTGTAAGGCTGTCACACTGTGAGCTCTGAAAGGAAATTTGCTGCCTTTTCTTCCTCTGTTATGATATCATACACTCATTTTCCGCTCACAGTGGTGCACGCTGGGGTTGCCATTGTTAATCTTGCAATTGTACTTTTCCAGTTAAAGACGCTTGGCCTTTGGCCTCTTTTTCATTCCCAGCGTGTCCAGTGGGTGGCCTGTGATGTCTGGCTGCTAACCTTAAGTGATATTTCATCCGATCTAATAAGCACTCAGCTCAGATGGTCGCCTGGGCACATGCCACAAAGAACAGCTCCCAGGGGACCCAGAAGAGGATTCATTTTCCAAAGAGAATTAAAGCCTACATCGATAGCATATAAAATAAAGACTCCTTAAAATGTAAAGAGCAGTGAGGTTATTTCACCTCCTCTTTATGCTTTTAGGGAAAGACAAAGTTTAAATCTTAAGAGATCTCTTTGCCTCCTCGACTCTTCAAAGACATAGAAAGCTTACTAATGAAATTTGTCTTAACCTCCTTCCCCAGCTATGTATCCATCCCCCAGCTGGCTACTCCTTCCCAACTAACTCTTCTATTCATTTGCTATGTTTCTAATCCAGAAACACTGGACTCACATTTTTTTTCTCCTTGTGGTTTAACCCTTAGAAGGTTCTCTCACCCAGTGTTCTTTTCCTCTGAGTCTCTCTTTCTCAGATTTAACATACATGCATTAAGCCACTCTGATCACCCCAGCTCTATGCCCCATGGCATGTGAGTCTCTGCCCTGAGAACTTCCCATTCATTCACATTCGCCCTGTATGCACCAGGCCTCTTCTGCCTTCATTCTGTACCACTCACTCAATACTCTGCAATGGCTCCTGCCACAACAGTCTGAAATATAAATTGCTCTGCTTGGTTTTCTACACAGCCACCCCCCCACACACACTCAACAGTTTTTCCCTCTTTTAGACAACTGATCTTTACTCATTGAATCTAGTCTCAGTCAGTCTCTCTCTCTCTCTCTCTCTCTCTCTCTCTCTCTCTCTCAAAACAAAGGCAAATAAGAGACTGAATACTTTCTTTGACAAGTATGTACTTGTTATGATTTGGATTTAAAATATATACCAAAAGCTGGATGCTGAAGACTTGGGGCTCAGCAGACTGCTGTTGGGAAGCAATGGACCATTTAAGGTTTGGATCCTGGTTGCTGGGCATATGCCCTTGAAGGGCTACTGGAACCCAGAACTTTTTGTCTCTGTCTCTGTCTCTCTGTTTCTCTGTCTATCTCTCTGTTTCTCTGTCTGTCTTTCTGTTTCTCTGTCTGTCTGTGTGCCTGTCTCTCTCTCTCTTCCTGCCATGAAGTGAGAAGCTTTACCCTGCCATGTGGTTTGGCCTTATCACACACCTGGAAACAACAGAGCCAAGGGACTGTGGACTAAAACCTCTGAAACTGTGAACCAAAATAAATTCTTCATCATTTGAATTTGTTTATCTTAGCAATAGAAAACTAACATAGCAGTCCTAGTGGGATTTGATTGGGTAGAGATGAATAAGGTAATCAGACTTTCAAGTGCTGTTGTAAATGGGCACTGAGATGGCATCAACAAATGATAAGGGAATAATTTTTCAAGTAAGAGAAGGAAAGAAATAATTGAGAGATTAATTGTCATTTTTGAAAAGCGACTGTTTTCCAGAACATGTTGCAATAAATAGTAGGTTTTATGATGTATTATGGCTGATTTTCAGTGTCAAGTTGACTAGACAATAGGATATTCATCTGGTAAAGAATTATTTACAGGTAATCACTGTATTAATTATTCTCAGTGCTTCAGTAGGCACTAAGCATGCCTTCTGCTGAAAGGGAAGCCCAAGTGTATTCTGCTTTGGGCTGCCCAGGTGGTTCTACAGAGCATCATCCAGTCAAATGCAGGATGTTGAGATGGAAGAAGGCAAAGTTTCTCTTGTTATTTCCTATCCTTAGACCTCAGAATTCCAGGTTCTCTAACCTCTGATTCCATGTCTTGCACCAGTGGTCTCAAAGCTCTTGGGCTTTTGGGCTCAGATAGAGAATGACACCATCAGCTTCCCTGACTGTAAGATCTCAAACCTGGACTAAAATGACTTACCAATTCTCTAGCTCTAAGACAGAAAATTACAAATTTAACTCCCTTTTTTAATATCTCTGTATATTATATGTGTATATTATATATACATATATATGTGTATATAATATATACATATATATACATAGTATATATATATATATATATAATCTGCTCTGTCTGTAGAACTCTAAAATATGGCATAACAAAGAGTAAGCAAAACTCAATAATAACTTCTTCTTGGAGAGGAGCTCACCTCTGTGTGATTCTATTCTGTACTTAAAAGTGATTTTTTTTTCTCAAGAAAAGATCAAAATTTATGAAGGGTAGGACAATAAGCAGACTCATAAACTCATTCTTCTGGGATATTCTGGGCTTTATGCAACCATGAAAGTAGAAAAAAGTGTTTTTTAGAATGTTACCAATAGTTTTGTTTTGCCCTACAACAAGGTGGAGATACTTGGTGTCATTGAACTTGAAAACAATTTCTTACTTCTGTTTGATTTTCCCAGTAACTTATGTTAACTTTATGGGAAATCCAAGTTTTAAAACTACTTGGCATTTGAAGGGCTCTGGGAAGAACCTTCCACTTGGGTTTCTTACACTTACTATCATTGGTTTCCTCCTCTTTAAAGTGAGAATACCTGTGGCATCTCTTTTGAGGACTAAATGAACATAATGTGAAAGTAAACTGAGTATTCTGAGGAGGGCATTCAAAATACGTGGGTTCTCTTCCTTAGTTGGGTTAAAAGATTTAAGTACTGTTAAGTTTCCTCCTAGTCTAAAAATCCTAAAACAATAAGTATTTCTAAGTGTTGTATGCTAGAATTTTCATGAACACATAACTGTCTTCCAACTGCCAAAGATAAGCCTCAGACAAGCGGGATTCAACCAAACTACATGAGCTCCTCAGGGTCATAATACCAGAAAGAGAAGCCAAAAATGGCTACACATTCTACCAATGACAGCCTAGCTATCATTGCTGTCACTTCTTGCTAAGATGCCTGGATTTTTAGCTACAGACAGTCCAGATTTAGGCCAAAGTTTCTCTCATTTTCCTCTGATACTCTCCTCCCCCAGGCATGATGCCAAAGACCTTTTACTGATTTCTAATTGCTCGCTGGTGTTTACTTTGTTTCCTCAAAGTGCCTCAGATGGCTGTAAAACTTGCTTTTAACTGCAGCAGCATTCTTATGTTCCTTTGCAGCAGTCTAACACTGTCACAGCAGACCTTCTATTTGCCAGGAAGTGAAATTAATGGCAGGGAAGGAGGGCACCACTGAGTAATCAGTGAATGTTGATGAAAAGCCTGGTTGGAGCGATACAGTAGTGTGCAAATGCTGTGTGAAAGACCCTAGTATGCTTCAGAATCACCCAGAGGACCTGTTACTTCACTGATTTCTAATGTCCTCCTCCTGAGACCCCATCCTATGGATCAGAAGTAGGGGCTCAGGAATGTACCTTGTTGGCACTGGTCAGGAGTACCTATCAGAGAACCACTGACCCTGGGAAGTACAATGTGGACTGCACAGAAGAACCCCCTGGACAGCTTTTATATCCTGATGCCCAACCACATACAAATCAATTAAATCTGAATCCCAGAGTGTGACCCAGGACAGAGGACATTCAGTGGTTCCTCATGATTTTAAAGTGCATCCAAGCCCTTGGCCGTGGGCTTTCTTCATACCTCTTGAGTTGATTACGGCAGGTATCTTGAGGTTTACTTTTTTTCAATAGAAAAGAAACTGTTTATTTACTTAACTCTCAGTAGAAATATGGTTAGCTGGTTTATATTCCAGAAGAAATCTATAGGTAAAAGATAATAACCCTCAGAATCTTAAACAAAATTAAGGTTGAACAGAACAAATTAAGATAAACAAATGTAATTCCATTGGAAGAACAAACAGTACACTGTGGTGGATAGAGCACATTAGAGCAGTGGATGACATCTGTACCCAGGCTGCTGGTAGTTTGCAACTTTACCCTTTTGTTTAATGCCTCACTATCCATCATCATTGAGTTATTAAAATGGCTCAGCTTATTTAAAAGTCTGTTGTCATTGCTTATTTTCATTTCAATATAAATTCAGTTTTTCAACCAAGCCTTTATCAAGATAATTGTTTCAACTTCCAAAAAAAAAAAAAAAAATCAGAGAATGGAGAAAGTAGATCTCAGAAACTACAGATTAGCAAGTTTGGTATCAACCCTCTTGTAACATTCCAGAGGGAATTATTCAGAAAACTCTAAGCAGTGATCCTTGGGAACCAGCATAAATTGCCCCAAATCAGTATCTTGCCAAACCAGTCACATTTCCATCTCTAACAGGCTTGCAGGTCAAGAAGATCAAAGGAAGTTCCATCAGGAACAAATACATATCTTGATTTCAGAAAAGAATTTGATATCCTGTAGGGAGGTTGAAAACATGAATGACAGAGCAGCTGATGGATCTGGAGCTGACTTATGCTCTTCCCAAGGATCGCTGACTGCCTGACGAATCGCTGCCCACCTGAGGGCAAGACTGGGGCAGACTCTCAAGTGGTAACAGTAGTTTATCCAGTCCCAATTATCCATTAATGATGGATGAAGACACAAAGACATGCTTATCAAAACTGTAGGTGTGACAAAACCGGGACAGAAACCTAATTCATTACACGTCAGGTGAACTTCAGTGGGGAGGATCAAGCTAAGATAACAGGCTGACATGAATAAGAATAAACTTAATAGAGATAAATGCAAAGTCATCTGCTGAAAATTAAATGTAGGCATATGGGAGGTTGAGGTGAAAACAGTTGTTTGAGGAAAACAATCCCAAGAGTTTCAAATGATTCTAGTCTTGATAAAAACAAGTTCAACTTATCTTTTAAAATTCTCAGATCTTTAAAAATCCATGAAAGCTAAAGACTTTCTCATGACAATGCCCAAAAGTCAAGCATTGTTTACAGTTTCAGGTGGACCATGGAGGCCCCAGATCATGCAGGTCACCTACAGAACCACATACCCCAAGTTGTAAGTACTATCATACAAGTTAGAGCAAACCAGCTGTTTTATTAAGATACAATATTAAGACTAGGAATAATAGCCCTAAAGACCTTGGTATATCTTACAGTCTTCGGTTCACAGTATTCAGCTGAATGTAGAGACTGAAAACTGGAACACATTTAATAGTGAAGGAAGTTGTTCTAAATAAAGAACGTTTAAGGGAACCTGAGAAGTTTACCCTTAAAACTTTTTATGGGAAACATAAGTCTTCTAAAAGGCAGAGAGCTGTTATAGTTGCACTATACAAAGCTAGCCGTACAAATGTGTGAGCTACATGTCATTTAAAGTTTACTAGTTGCCACATTTTAAATATGAACCTTTTAATGATTTTAACAAAACTGTACATTGTATTTAACACAAAATATGAAGAACATTGTCATTTTGATATGCAATCTAAAGTTTTTCAGATGGAGTTTTTGACATTTGGATTGTATTTTACATTTGCAGCCATTTCAATGCCTTATAATCACATGCAACTAGTGGATATATATTGAACAGTACATCTCTGTAGCTCCCCACATTAGAAGAAGAACAATATATGTTAGAGAAGAACTTTCTAGTAGAACTGTCCAAAAATTAGTAAGTCATCCTGCAGAGTGACAGGGAGTTGATCCTTAAGCATGTTCTAAGACCAGGTGACCACATTTCAAAAGATTAATCTAGCATTTCATTATAGAATGCATTCTGGAATACACTATTTTGTAGTCCCTTCTATGCTGAGGCTGTATTTCTACAGTTGATGGGTTTGGAAATTTAGATTATTTGAATCACTGCCGTGATGATGTCCAAAGGCAAGTGCCCATCCATCATTTCCTAAGATCTAGTCCATTTAGTTGTCCAGGCAGGTCTCATCCCAGAGCTAGTTTGCCCTTATGCATTCTCTTGTAGTTCCTGGCCAAGGTTATCCACACAGGCGCCACACATGCTTGGCTCAGCTTCTAACGTAAGGCTGAAGAGAAACTATTATCGCATCACCAAGCTAAGCTCAGTCTGGAAATAACTCTCAGAGCGTGTGTCCAACATACACACTTAAGTGTGCACTCATCCAACTGTACCACCTTTATTTCTACTTTCACATTAAACTCATTAATAGAAAATCAAATGCTTAACTATGTTGAACATAAAATGCTTCTCAGAGGCCAAAAGGTCACTCACAAAGGAAAGCGACCCAAAAAGTGAGACTTTTAGCTTGTGTTTAACCACATCCCTGGCCTCATTGTCTGTGACAGCTGATGATTGGCACCCACATACCATTGATCTGGCCCACACTGGGTCAGCGGGGTCCGACAAGCCAGCCCTGTGCAGTCTACACCAGCTGCAGACTAACGAATCTGGAAGAGGCACAGCGGGTGGTGGGCTGCATGAGACCAATCCCTCCGCCATCTCTCCACTAGCTCGGTATTCTCCGACAAATGATTTACTTGTTTCTCATTTTCCTCACATGCAAAGCGGGAATCATGATGGTTCTTAGGAGTTGTGAAGATGAAAAGAAATAAGCAATACAAAAACACTTACTGTGAGGTAAATGTGGTTCTTTTCTTGTCATTCGGAGAAATCAGAGTCTGGAAACAGTCCAGGATTCTCTTTTTCCTTTTTCCTCCCCTAAAATGACCCATTTTGAAAGCTTTTCACACCTAAACCTGAGGAGCCACACCCTAGATGATAGCTGCCTGAGCAAGCATCTCAGAAGCTAACCTATTTCCATATTACCCACATTAAAAACTAATTTTGCCAAGGCTGGGAGTGTAGCTCACTGGTACGTGCTTGTCTAGCACACACACAAGGTCCTGTTTTAATTTCCAGAAACACAAAACAAACTAAATAATTTTGCAGGTAAACTTTTCCAAACAAACAAAGAAAAAACCCTAGAAAAATATTTGAATATGATCAATTTTAGTGACAGGTTAAAATTGTGTCCATTACCTCTTCCTTTCCTGTTAGAATTTACCTCATCTTCTTCTGCCTCATGGGGTAGAAAAGAGCCAGTTAACGAGTATTAGAGGGAAAGTCTTTCTAACGAAGCTGATGGTGTGTGCAGTGAGTTTCCTTGTGAAGTGAGAGTGCACAGGCCTTGGGTATGTTCTGATAGGGCCTGAGTGGCCTCCTGTCAAAGAGCTTATGGTATTTCTGCACAAGGTGGGATTAGGAAGACTAATCCTAAGGCCACTTTCAGTGTGAAGCAACAGTGGTCTGACTGAAACTGAGAACTTGGCTGTTTTAACCCCCAACAACCCAGGTGCAGTCCCTGAGTTGTGCAGAGCAAAAAAGTTCAGTTTTATCTTTGCAATCACCAACCTACTGTCTTTACAGATATATTTTTTCAAGAAATTTTATATAATATAGCTCTTACACATCTGGGTTTTTCACTGTTTTTAAGTTTCATATCAATGTTTTTAATGACTTACCACTTCTTAGCATCTTGTCACTTCTGTACATTTCTAATGTAATGTGTACTAGTTTAGAAAAGTAGATTTCTAAAACACACATAGGTTCCAAGATGAAGAACAGCCTTCTTGCTGAAATCTCTAAACTCTGCCTTTTCTCCTACTATCTTGACTGCTGCAGGCATAATGTGCCACTACTATCCTGGTGCCCTGTGGAGAGGGACAAGAGGAGCCTGGATGTCCTCTTGGAGAGGAGCGAGGAAGCAGGCCTTCAGCCAGGACAGAGTGACAGGTGAAAGACTGTGAGAGTGACAGTCCTAATGTTATGTTTAGCAGGTGAGGACACCGAGGCATAGAGAGCCTGAGGGAATTTCCTGTGATGACTGGCAAAGCAGAACTGCATAGGAAATGGAGCCACGCATTGCTCCTTACCCATCCAAGTGCCCTTCCCACCTGGCCACACTGCTTTCTGCAGCACAATTATGCCTACACCTAGCTCATTCAGAACTCATTTTTTGCCAGCCAGTTCTGTATTTTAATATTAAAGTTAAGTATTTCAGCATAATTTTATAATAGTTGCACCGTGCTCAATTTGATAATAGGAAAATCATTCAAGCCACATAGGGTACCTTATAAGGCTGTCTTTCCAAAGAAAAATCTTAAAAGAATTCTCTTTACCATGTGCAAAACATCTACTTAATTAACATGAACACTCATATTAGAAAGCAATTAAGATGATTTATTCAAAGAGCTTTATAGACATGCCTTAGTACCAATCTATAATAAACTGGAGAAATAAGGGCAATAATACTATCGTCCTAGTTAAATGTAAGCATCATAAATAATATTTACACCGTGATGCAGTTCATATATCTTTCCTAAATAATTAGACTATAATGTCAATCTCTTTTCTTTATAGTGGAACAAGATACATTACTGAAGTTTATTTCTTATTATATTTTTTGCAAGACTAAAACCCAAAGAAAGATTTGTCCTGCTCTGTATTGGAGTACATTTTGCTTGAAAGACAATTTAGACTTTCATGGACACCCATTTCATTACCTGGCTGCTCTTTTAAGGAAAACCCTTCTTAAACACAGAGAAGCAAATTTATACCCAGGGCTGGTTACCACACTTTGACTTTACCGGTTGCATCATATTTTCATACATTTGTTGTTTGTTAGTGATTGATTTGCTTCTTCGATTAAATCACCAAAATGCCTTCTTTGAGAGCAGAGTTGGTGTGAGGAGTAACTAATGGTGCGTGTAAGGCCCTGGCATCCAGCAAGTGTGACCCTGCATTACCCGCTGCTATCATCGTATTTATTATTTACTGTATTCTGGGTTCCCAGCTGCCTAGAACTGACTCTGGCACCAACACAGACAGCAGTGGGAGCCTTTGAAGAACTGGCATCACAAGCAGTTAAGCGCTGGGCCACTAAGATGGATAAAGATTTTACAGGCTGTCTGTAGCAGATTTTCCGGGACTACTTTTGGTGCAATCATGGACTCCAATTCAAGTCCCAAGCACTGAACCCTCATAGCTTCATGCTAGAGGGGCACATGTGGGGACAGAAGTGCCAGGAGAGAAGTTTAGAGCTGGCAGAGAACAGGAGCTTGCAGCCACCTGAAGGATCAACAGAGGCGTGTCACGTTAGCAGCTTCATTCCTGGGCGCTGGGCGCAGGTCCCAGGGAGGATGGGTAGAGAGGGATCTTGCCCCATTGCTTTGGTGCTTTCAGGGGGATGCCGAGCACGGTGCAGGGACTGTGTGAGGTCATACTCGCTGTTCTGCCAGAATATCTGCAGCCCCGGGGCCCTTCGCCTCTTCCGCTGTCTGTTCTCTTGCCCTTTCTACCTCCGCGGTCTTTTCCTCATCCTTCTTGTATTTCTTTCTTCTTGGTTTGCCCATATGGCTTAAGAGCGCTGCCGTCCTCTCTGGGGAAGGACTCAGTCCTGTGCTCTACGTTACCCTAAGCTGGTGGGTTCCTCAGAGTCTGGAGCTCTCTTTCCCACTGCCACTTTCTGCACAAAATGTGCTTTGACACTAGAAATGTGTGTGTGTTTTTAAAATTTCTGGCTTTGCCAAGTGCAATCTTGCAGTAATTAAAGTCTTATGTAGGCACTCGTAGGGGACCTTCTACTGTTAATAAATCCAATGAAATACTGTTTTTTCAACTCCTCCATATAGTTCTGAAGTCTTTGGAGCTACAATATGTGTGTATATATGTGTGTATGTATGTGAACATATACACTATGTATGAAATCATTTGCACAGTAACTTTTCCTTACTCTGCGTTATTTAAACATGAAAAAGGAATGATTTCTTGAAGTCAGGAAGGAGTAAGTTCTGGTGTGCTTCAAAAGTCTAAAAAAATGATACTTGTATGAATAAATGATAAATGTTTATTTACCATAAATAAGTGATAAGTGAGGGAAAAGATATGCTTCCCCTGATCTGAAACTTTACACAGTGCAGACATATGCCACACCATCACCTGGTACTTCATACATCTGTACAATTTTGTTTTTCTATATCAGTTAAAACATAATTTAAATTTTTAAAATAGAAATAATGTAACACATTTTTTTTATTCCTCTATGTTTAAAGAGGCTCATACTTTTTACTGAACTGTAACACCTTTCTTATCAATTCCTGTGCGAACCAGATTGTCTTTGTTATACCCTCAGACATCTCACTTTAATGAGGTGTTTTCTAAATATAAGGCTCTTTCGCCACAAAATCGCACTCACTTCACTCAACAATTCTGTATTATGTTTTTCATTTTACAAATGATAAGAGTGCAGCAGAGAGATGCTGAAGATTTCTTCTCTAAGTGCACCACCTGGCTATGAGTAGCGATGGTCAGTTGATTATAGGATTGCTGAGCCTGAGACAGAGCACATCCTACTCCAGTCTCCTATGTCATTAGAGAGCAGAAGGCTTCAGTCTCTAAATTATAGGGATTGTCCCATGTTCCTCTAATCAAAATATAGCTACTTCTTTCCCCCATGGTTTCTTCTGCTGATGATAGGTTACATTCCTGATCAGCATTAAATTAATACATAGATATAAAAAGTTGCACCTCTGCCTATGCTTCTTGCCATGCGTAAATAAATATAGCTAATGGGGCCGGGGAGTTAGCTCAGTGGTTCCGGCGCCTGTCTTGCAAGAGCAAGGACCGGGGTTCGATTCCCCAGTAACCACATAACAATACTGGGTGTGGAGACCCACACCCAGCAGCAACCAGTACCACATACCATAGTGCCGGGCGTGGTGGCTCACGCCTGTAATCCCAGCACTTGGGAGGCAGAGGCAGGAGGATTGCTGTGATGTGAGTTTGAGGCTGAGCTCAGGGCCAGCCTGAACCACAAAGCGAGACCCAGTCTCAAAAAACCTAAAAATAAATAAATAAATATACCTAATGGACTTAAATAACCAGAAAAAAATGTCCAGGGTTAAAAAGCCCATAAATGTTTTCTACTACCACAAAGAGTGATAATCATTGTCATCACTAAGATCCACAGATGCAGAGCCTGAGACAAGGAGTCCTTCCCTGCAGTGTGTCATAATGCTGTGAAGTGTGGTTAGGGAGGAAAATCACCAGAGGAGAAACAGAGAGGGTGGGACCTGGTGGAGCTGAGCTTTAGCCCACTCTGCTCCAGTGCATAGAACTCCCTTGCGTCAGCCTTGCCTTGGGGAAGAGAGTAGACTTTGGAACCCTAACCCAGCTTGCCACTGCCCATGTGACAGACCAGTATCAGAATTCAGGGTAGCCAAATGGAACAATAAAAGTATCTGTACAACTACAATTACTTGTAAGTTTATTGGATGTCAGTCACTTATTTGTATTGTCCCCAGTTCTCAAAACAATCTTACAAATCAGCTTCACCTCCCATTTGAGGAAACTGAAATATGAACAATGATATGATTTCTCTCATGTTTGTATATTGCCTGGATCACTAACTTAACTCTGCTACAAATACCACAGGCCATGCTCATAAACTTAAATAAAATTGTAGCAAACAGTGGGTAATTTTCTGTACCCATTCAATACATATATATTGAGCATCTGCTATGTTGGACTCATTTAAGTAACTGGAGGAACCCAATAAATAAGACAGGAGGCCACTCTGGGAGCTTCTGTTCCTAAAAGACAGGACTCATTTCTAATAGGGTGTTGAGTAAAGGAAAACAGTCAAGAGAGGCTCTGAGAGATGTTATGTGAGGAAAGATCTGAGGAAGGAAAACAAGAAAGCAATGCTGCTGTCTGAGGCAAGGGGAATGTGGGCCAAGGGTAGAAAAAGAGCAAGCTCGGCAGGTGCAGGAACAAGAAGAGCATTTGGGAGACTGGAGTTAGCAAGTGGAAGAACAAAACGAGACACTAACCTGGGACCACCAAGGCAAGAAAGGTACAGACCGTGCAGCCCTTGTAGGTTCAGATAGATCTGGAATATTTTAGTCTTTCAGACAACAAAGTAACATTTTGAAAAGATCTTTTAAAATTTATTTATTTATTTGTATTTCTGGGGAATGAACACAAGACCTCACATAGGCAAGAAAAACAACTTTCCCCTGAATTAAGCACCCCAGCCCCTTTTATTTTATTATTTTATTAATTAATTAATTTATTTATTTATTTATTTTTTTGAGACAGGGTCTCACGTTGTGTTTCAGGCTGGCCCTGAGCTCAGCCTCAAACTCACATCACAGCAATCCTCCTGCCTCTGCCTTATTTTATTTTATTTTATATTTTGAGACAGAACGCCAAGGTGGCCCCAAACTTTTAATCGTCCTGCCTCAGCTTCCCGAGGCATGAGGAGATTAAATGCCACTGACTGCTCTGAGAGGTCTGGCTTGCATGGGCAGAAGCAGGGAAGAAGCAGGGAGGCCCGCGAGGAGGGATCAAGACCTTCCGGTGAGCCGCCTGGGGAGGCCTCGGTTTAGGGAGGAGGAAGATGACAAGAACAAGGCAGACTGACTTCCGACTTGTTTTGAACACCGCACTGATGGAGCTTGCCATGGGGGTTGATGAGAAACAAAATTAAAGGATGACACGTGGGGTTTGGGATTTAGCCGCTAGGAGAAGGATGGTACTATTTTCTCAGGTGTGGAAGATTATGGAGGAAGAGTTAGTTCGGTGGAAGTAGCGCTAAAGAATCACGAATTCCTTCTTAGACATAGTTTGTGATATTTTCAGGTTAATTCTTCAAAATTTGGTTTGAATTCTTCAGAGTTCAGGTTTAAATTCTTCAAAATTTTCAATCTACAGTTATTTTGGTGACGTGTATTAAGTAAATTACTGACAAATAACTCTAAAAGAAGTAATTTAATTTTAGAGCCCTGTAGAGAAACTAAAAGATTGATTTTGATTTGTAAACATAGTTTAGTTGCATAGAAGTTAGTAGAGTGATGAACTATATTTGGAAAATTTAAAGAGAAGAGAACAATGTAAAACTTCCGTTGAAGCACTATTTTCTTAGCTCCTGCCTTGCAAGCACAAGGTGCTGAGTTCGATCCCTGATACTAAAAAAACCCCAAACATTCTATTGTTTTAAATGGATTACAGTGAAGATCAAATTTCTATGGTGTTTATATTCCACTGGGCACAATTAAAAAGAATTATATAAGAGTTCTATTTTAAGATGCCAATATTTATAAAATACTGGAAATTCTATCCTGAGCAACTATTTAAATTTACAATGAAAAATATAGATGTCAATTCTAAAAGTGTGTTAGTATGTACAAAGGATTGGCAAATCCTTTTAGTGGGCATATGAGTAAAACTGTTTGAAAACAACATATGGAAGCTAAGAGACAAAAATGTTTTGAAGGCAGAGTGGGGGCCGTGTTGCACGCTGCTGAGAGATGAGGCTGAAATCCCACTGGCCTCCAGGAGGTCAGGGGTGACCCAGAGAGTAGCTTGGGTGGACGGGTCTCTGCAGCAAGTTGAGGGAAATAATTAGAGATGAGGAAGTACAGGCTTGAAGTAAGACGAATTTCAATGAATTTTGCTATGAAGGAGAATAGAAATTGTGCAACAAATTTAGCTCTGAAGAACAGAGGAAAGAGAAAAATAGCTGGAGTTGTATGTAGATCAGAAGAAGGTAAGGTAAAGAAAGGAGGGATTACAATACATTCATTGCCAATGGAAAAACCCATAGAGAAGGGGAAAACTGATAACACTTGAGAGAAAGGAGATAACTCCAGGTTGGGCGTGGGATCTGAATCACAAGGAAAGTATGGGCATATCTCCCCCAGGAGTAAGAAAGAAGGAATGTGAAGTAGGTAAAGAGGCTAGTACTATCTCCAGAGATAAAGGTGATGCACAGTAGAACATGTTATGGGTCAAGGAATTTGTCATCTTGCTATGATCAAAATTTATTGTAATGGTGGTAGAATAAAATATGATAGAAGTGTAGGTTGTACTAGACAGTAGAATGTCAGAGATGGATACTTCAGAGAAGACGAAATTAGTGCAGTGGAAATTAGTGGGAAGGTAATTAGAGCTGGTGGAATCTAGGAACGAAGAGCCTAAGATTGGCTAGATCACAAATGTGGATACTGAAGTCATTGAGAATATTATGGAGTATAATGAAGACAGTAAAGCAGGTACCGATCTTAATGATGAATGTAACTGGAGGCTCAGCGGGCTTTAAGGGAATATTGGGCCTGAATGGTATTAAAGGAATTGGGGTTTCTATAAGATGAGGGGAGACAAGTAATCACTAACAGGCAAAGGGCAGGCAGGACATCTATCTGACCCTGAGGCTCTGAGGTGTATGAAGCAAGAGAGAAAGGGAACACCACCTAACACAAAGGTCAGAAAGGTGGGTGCCAGTGAAATGAAAGGGTGAAAGCAGGGTAGAGAGATGGCAGAGCTCTGAGGAGCTGCTGAAGACAGACTGAGGATGCCAGCAGCAGGGATAGAGGTCAGCAGGGATAGAGTTTCTTCTGTTGACCATGAGGATGAAAATGTAGAATCCACGCATTCTGATCTCCAGAGGACTTAGTTTGAAGATACATGAGTGAGTGTTCTTGATGCTCTGGTTCTTATTGTTTCATTGACAGCAAAAGCACACAGGGAAGTATGGATCACAAGGGAAGCATTGTGATAAGCACCGGTAATTTCACCTACTCAGGAGGCTGAGGTAGAAGGATCACAGGTCCAGAAGTTGGAGGAGAGCCTGAGCAACAAATCAAGTCCTGGAAAAAGGGAGGGAAGAGGAGTGGAATAGGGAGAGGGGGAGAAATGTGGGGCGTCAATCAGAGAGAAATAGGTTTACGACTTGGGCTCAGAAGGCTGGTTCTTTTTTCCTCTTCTCTGTTTTCTTTTGCTTTGGCTTGATGTTCCTGTAATTTGGGTAAGTCACCACCAGAGAGTAGTGATGTCATGATCAGATGATCTAGGCTAGGGTTTTCTTTTATTTCAAGAAAATAAAGTTTGTAAGTGAAAGGGTGGTAGGGGAAAGCAAAGAAAGGGGAAAAAAGTTGATGGTAAAAAAATAAAACAAAGATTATGTATATAGGAGGGTGGGGATGTAGGGAGGTCAGGGGAATGGGAAAAAATGAGAATCAAGATGTGTCATGTACAGGTACAAATTCTCAATATTGAATGTAATCATAATGTATGTATAAAATATACCAATAAAAGCAATTTTTAAAGAGAAAAGAAAGCTTTCTGCCCAAGTTTTTAAAGACATCCAACAAAATTTAATGTCCAATGGAGGAAACAAATTCTTTACAGGATGAACTGAAAATACAGACATTAAAAGATTGGCAGGTAAGACAGGCAATTTTTAGAGAAGTAGACAATTTGACTTTAGCTTATTTATTCCAACAAATCTAACTTGTAGACCTTAGCTTCATTTGATCCACATATTTTGATTAGACTGAGTCTTTACCATAAATTCTTCTCCAAAACAAGGAGAAAAACTTTTTTGTAAGTTAATGCTATTAACTCAGAAATAATGCATATTAAGGAAATAGGAAAGAGGAAACTAATACATGAGAACTATAATAATTTCTACCTCGACTCCAGCATTATTCCCTCCATTTCACAGAATAGGAAAAAATGTTTCACTTAGACTATGGAGGCTTTTCGACATCACATAGCTGGACAGGGGGAAACCAATATTCAAGCCTAAATCTTCAGGCTTCCACAGTTCACTCTTCTTTGATGCCCAGTGCTGCCCAGAGCAGTATGAAATGGAGAACAGAGCGGTATAAAAATGAGTATGATGTGGTTCTCCTTTTCAGGGTGTTTGCATCTTGGTAGGGAATCTTACACTCGCCTAAGTTCAAACCCGCTGTCCTAAGGATGAGATCAAAGCTAGCTGGAAAATCAGAAGAGAGGTTTCTTGGGATGGAATCTGGAGGATGGACACGTGTTTATCAAGAGGAGGATACATGACCAGAAGCTTGGGTCATCATTTCTTTGAGGTCAGCCGAAACATAGACAACTAGCCATTTTCCTTGACTGCACTTGACCTGATCAGAAGAGTTACGTGTTTGCCTGCTTTGCACCCAGAATGCAAGAGACACTGCTTAGTATAGCTGTGTCTAAAAGGCAGAAGGAGGTGGAGAGTAGAAATAGTTAGGTGACCCCATGATGTCACTAATCATGGAAAAGACAAAAATCTCTCCTGACCAAGACTATTGCTAACGAGTGTGGCTGCTCTAGAGCATCACCTGGTACTTTTCTAAGTGACCTAAGGTGATATTCTATACAGTGGTTGTGTCTAGGGTTTAGCTGAGTTTTTAATTTGCAGCATTTTTTTTTAGGTTTTTTGAGACAGGGTCTCGCTTTTGTGGTTCAGGCTGGCCCCAAGCTCAGCCTCAAACTCACATCCCAATCCTCCTGCCTCTGCCTCCCGAGTGCTGGGATTACAGGCATGAGCCACCACGCCCGGCACTGTGGTATGTGGTACTGGTTGCTGCCGGGTTGAGTCTCCACACCCAGTATTGTTATG